>ML297950.1:65173-118138 GCA_005239495.1 Nicotiana undulata | reverse complement strand
ACAGAATGAGATTTGGGCAGCTTTGGAAAAAAAGGAGTGGAAAGATCTTATTTCGTCTAAGGATAAGGCTTCGTCTGACTCTGAGAAAGAAAAAAAAATCATGTGTTAGGTCCCTGCTAAGTAGAATTCCTAAACTTTGCAATGGCTATTTGAATGCTTCTTCAAAAGTGTGTAGCATTTTTCAGAGCTTCAGGCGACGTGTTAAATGTGACAGTCAACCGTGATAATTCCTCTAGAGAGTAATTGCCTAACAATGACTCTTTAGAAAGTATACAAGTGTTGAAAGAGTGAAGTCTAGGGACAACGGTAAACGTGAGGAATAGCACCTCCGCCCTACTAAAGAAGTTCGCAAGCAAGGGACATGCTGAATACCTACCTTTCCAACTAAGTCCAAGGTGAGGACCCGTTAATTGACGATGCGTTCCGTCGTCAGCAAGCGGTGGCCGACAAGGCCCCTTTCCCTAAATATCTTGGGAAAACCGACAGTCGATGAAGAAAAATGCTTCCCAGTGGGCCCTCCCACATCAGGTTTTCGAGAAAGATTTATGTCTTCATCGTATATGACGAGATTTCCCGTTATACATTACGCTCCCAGCCCTTCCGATTGCTGCTTGACTATCACTTTATATACATATTGGTGTTAACGGTTTGAGCCAAAATAGAATATCTTCCAAGAAATTTTGTAGTCATTCAACTTCTTCATCGATTTTATCTAAGTAGATAGAAATACGAGTCCACTTGTCTAGAAATAAACTAGACTCACATAAATAATACTACAGGTTATATGACTCACACAGTAAAATTTCTCTTTATTTAGTACTTGCTAAATTTTACAGAGTATGCTCTGAAAACTCAAGAGCATCCATATTCCACTAGTACAAGTGTAACAGTGAAATGACAAGAAAAAGAAACCTACCAAATACAAACCCACACATATTTTATAACAAACTTGAAGGTCACAAGGATAGAAAATTTCCTCATAGCCACCTTCTATATCCAAGCTACTTGCTGGAACAAGCGTTTCTTAGCCTGTAACTACGTTTGCTCGCGTACTGGACCAGTTGTTCCAACTCCTTCTTATCAATCAGACCATCACCATTCCTATCAACACGGTGTATGGCTCGGGCGGCGCGATATCCTGGAAAAGTGGATCCTAGCTCCCGGAAAGCCGCCGTGAGTTCTTCTTTGGAAAGGTAACCATCACGGTTTGAATCGTACGCCTTGAAAATATTGGTCAGCTGCTCCTCAGTCAAAGGTATTTGACCGCAGGTACATTTTATGATGTTCCTAGGCCGAAATAGATCCAACATGTTGTACTGTTTTGAGCTGAAAATTTTCAGAAATAGAGAATGTTTTACGTTTTTTGTGATTGAATGCTGATTCTATAATGGATGAGTAATTGGACAAACTCAAGACTAGATATAAGCTACTACGTATTGTTCCACTAGGTGTAGAATTTTCTCGTGGAACTTTATTCCTATATTTTTTTAACTAAATTAATTAATCCATGGAGTCATTGAGAATAGGAATTTGTAAGATTCCTATTCGAGTTTTCAGAATTTTCAAGAACTTCCCCTTTTCATATTTTGAGTAACAACTCATTTTTAATGAACTTTTAAAGGTCAATTTTACTTCTTGTTTCGTTACTCATTGCTAATTTATAAGATAATGATAACTTAGATAGAGAAACCGAATACTACCTTTGAATATTATATTAAAAGGTGATAGATATGCAAGTATCACGTGGAGAGTTTGATGCCTATATCTGAGTATGGATTAACCGTGTACTACTTTTTAGGTCCGTGTCGGGGATTTTTTTGTGATTCCGCTCTGTCCCAATGGATCGTTATTGTTGTTGTTGTTGTTGTTGCATAGTCCCAATGAATTCGGATTCATACCTATTAAAAGAGAAGGCGTTACCAAGATATTTTCTCATTTTCAAGGTGGAGTGATCCTATGATCTATCATACAATAACCCTTGGTGATATACGTACTTAAGCTTTAATGATTTTAATTGCTAAGTAAATTGTAAACCTCCTCAATAAGAATAAATGGTTTTCTTATTAGTAATTACTATGAACAATCTGCATTTGACTTGAGAAGTCATAAAAATTTCAAATTGGTACAATTATTTCAATAATTGAATAAAGATATTCTTTTTTATAAGAAGAATTATATATTTAATAGTAAATCGTTACTATGGTAGGTTAAAAGGAAGCATAAAAGGCCGTCACTAGATAAGATCATATATAAGAATTCGTTGTTCAGATTCGGAGTCACCCAAGAGTTTGTTTATGAGTTAAAGAACAAATAATTGGGAATTCACTTTATAAAAAGTGAGCATATTAATCCAAATTAAACTACGCAAGCTTACTGATGTCATGATACATGACATCAGTTACTGCAAGAAAAAGAAAAATACTCCACTTTCGTTTTTGAGATCCTATATATGATTAGCATAATGATTTGGCCTTTGGCCTTCTCGTTTATTTCTTCGGCACGTTCTCTCACGTACAAGCACACGCCTGAATCCTTAAGAAACAGTAATTGACATGATAATTTTACAATAATAATCCTATTAATTGGTACTTGTTATAAATATAATTCTATTTATGCTGAATGTCTATTTTTTAGAGATTTTAGGGTTTGTTATTTGGTGGCTAAGTCACTTTTTCCCTATAAATAAAGGGTTTTTATTCCATTGTAAATCATCGCAAAATTCTAATAAGAATTTTCTTTCTCTTTCTTTGCAATATTGTTCTTGTTCTTTATTATTTTATAACACGTTATCAGCATGAGACTCTAACCAATTGAGTAGAAGCTTAGGGATTGAGCATAATAATTGTCAATTGTTCTATGAACTTACTTCATGATTAAGTTCTGGATTTAAGGTAAGTATTTTACTTTACTTTTTTTCTCTTTTAAATTCTTGAAATTCTATAATTTGATTTTAAGTACAAGTAAAGACAATAAACTTTGATTATAACTCTAATAGAGTTTGCAAGAAATTATAACAACCCGAAGTGGTAAAATTTCTATGCCTTGTCATGATCAAATTCATGTATGATTGTGCGCAAAGAAGTAAGAAACCCTCCCATTGAATTTGCTTCATTCTCATTTCCCTTAAGAGAATGTGATAGCAATATGTGATAAGTTTGAAAGACGACAGATTATTACCGTGAAGGTATTAATGGATGTGGACGTGGCAATAGACGAAATTATAATCGTCATATTTGTGATAATGAGAATAATAAGAATTCTCAAAATAATCTTTCACTCTTTGAAAGTAGTATTTGTCATCGATTTGACATGAGATTTTGTAAAGCACATACAAATGATTATGGTCCATTCAGAATATTTGGAGTGCAAGTTCAGTGGTGTTACCCAGGAGGCGGACGAGGATGTGAGTCGACACACAAGTCATTCCCAAGAGAGAGAGTTTCAAGTATCTAGGATCCATAATTTAGAAGGATGGGGAGATAGATGAGGATGTTACTCACCGTATCGGAGCAGGATAGGTGAAGTGGAGGCTCACTTCCGGTGTCTTGTGTGATAAGGATGTGCCATTGAAACTTAAGGGTAAGTTCTACAAGTTAGTGGTCAAACCGACTATGTTGTATGGGGCAGAGTGTTGGCCAGTCAAAAAGTCTCATGTCCAACAAATGAAAGTAGCGGAAATGAGAATGTTGAGATGGATGTGTGAGCATACTAGATTGGATAGGATTAGGAATTAAGTTATTCGGGACAAGGTGGGGGTGGCCCCGGTGGAGGCTAAGATGCGTGAGGCAAGGTTGAGATGGTTTGAGCATGTTAAGAGGAGAAGCACAAGTGCCCCAGTCAGGAGATGTGAGAGGTTGACCGTGGGAGGAGAGAAGAGGGGCAGAGGTAGACCGAAGAAGTCTTGGGGGTGAAGTGATCAAGCGGGACATGGCGCAACTTGAGCTATCCGAAGACATGACCCTAGATAGAAGGGTGTGGAGGTGTAAGATTAGGGTGGAAGGTTAGTAGGTAGTCGTGCGTTTCTCTTTGTCTTCCCTAGTCCGTTGGTATTAGTGCTAGTGTGGTTCCCTCTTATCCTTAGTTTGCTATAGTCGCGTGTCCTGTTCTGTTACTACTTACCTTCAGTAATTCCATAGTTGCTAGTCGTACTTCGCCATAGTCTCGTATGTGACACGACCCGATCTGTCATTACGTAGAACCTGCATTATAATTAATATTATTGACTTGTTATAGGTTGGTTATACAGTTATTGATGTGTTAGAGTTGGTAGGCTTGAAATCGAAATGGTTGTAGTGAGAGTTTAGCCACTTAGTCTTTAAAAATAACCTTAAATTTGGAAAAATCAACTGAGAGTTGACTTATTGGTAAACGACTTCGGAATACATATTTTATGGATCGGATAGCTTCGTTAGGTGATTTGGGACTTAGGAGTGTGTTCATAATAATTTTGTGATGTCCGGTGTAGAATTAGGCTTGAATTGGCGAAAGTTAGTTTTTGGTGATTTATGGTCGACAGTGGAAAATAGGCTATCGGGGTCGGAATGGAATTCTGACAATTGGACCAGGTTCGTAATTTCATTTTGGATATGTCTGCAAAATTTCAGGCCAATCGGAATTGTTTTGGATAGTTTCGGCATCGTTAGTGGATTTTAGAAATTTGAAAGTTCTTAGGCTTGAATACGACGTGATTTTGGTGTTTTGAGGTTATATTTAGTATTTTGAGAGTGTAACTAAGTTTGAGTGATCATATGTGACGTGTTGGTATGTTTGGTTGGGGTCCCGAGGGGCTCGGGATTTATTTCGGCTGATTAACGGACTCATTTGGACTTAAAGGAATAGTTGGTTTTCTGGTTTTTGTGCAGCAGCAATTTATTCATCGCGATCGCGAGGAATTGTCCGCGATCGCCTAAGGTTAAACAGGCCAGGGGGAAATTTGTGCATCGCGATCGCAAGAGTGGGGGTGAGATCGCGTAAGGTGAGTGGCTTAAACAGTGCGATCGCATGGACTTGATCGCGATCGCGTAGCGTCAGTTAGGCGCGTGGGGAGTGAGGTCAAACGTTCTTCGCGATCGCGTGAGAATGGTCGCGATCGCGTGGGTCGAGGTTCCATTGAATCGCGATCGCGTGGTTTGTGTTGCGATCGCGTAAGGTCTTCTGAGGTCCTGGGAGATGTGTTCTTCGCAATCGCGTGAGTACTTCCGCGATCGCAGTGAATAAATAACTGGGCAGTTAAATTAAAACCCTTCCGCGACCCTAACCTCTTTTAACACCATTTTTGAACGGGAAGAAGCTTTTGAGGCGATTTTGAAGAGGGAAAATCAGTGTTCATCATAGAGGTAAGTATTATGGACCTTAAAACTTGATTATAGGTGATTAAGGAACATAATCTTAGTGTTTAATTCATGAAAATCAGTAGAAAAAGGTGGGGTTAGGGCTTGAGATTACGAGACCTTTAGGGATCGATTTGAGGGGTCAAACGAACTCCGATTTTCGCGTTCTTTATATGTACGAACTTGTGAGATGACGAAGAACATTTTGGTATAAAAATTTCTGAGTTCCGAGATGCGGGCCCGGGGGTCAGGTTTTGACCGATTTCGGGTTTTGAGCTAAAATTGATATTTTTCAATTGGAATTCATTCCTTAAGTATAATTTGATGATAAAAATCTGAAGTTGGTAGATTTGAAGAATTCGGGAGTTGATTCGAGAGGCAAGCGTATTGCAGAATTGTTTCCGGGCTAGTTTGAGGTAAGTAATGTCTTTAAATCCTGACCTATGGGTATGAAACCCCGGACTCTGCACCCTTTCACGGGTTTTGGAATGCAAAGGTTGGAACTTTGAAAATATATTCCCTATTTAAGAAACTATTGAGTTGCGAAATCGATTTTAAAGCCTATGCTTAATAGTATTGATATATATTTGATATGTTTTGGGCTGTAAGCCATGTTTGGGTCCTAGTGCCAATTTTTTACCCCTTGAGGGCTGCTTTTACTATTTTTCTCACTAATATATTATGATTTTCACTCAGTCGTTTCTTGAAAAATTATTTTGACACTCAGAGTATTTTGATACTATTTATTGAAAATGAAACATTGTTTTTGGGTCGAGAACCCGATATATTTATGGCCTGAAGGGCATGTTGAGAGTGTCTGATTGAGTGAGGCTGCGAGCCACTATTGTGAGGATGTTGTGATATGACAGAGGTTGCATGCCAATATTGTGTGTGATTTATTCCATGCGGTGGCTTGTTATAGTGCTTGGGTTGTAGGAGCCCATCCGGAGTCTGTACACACCCCAGTGAGCGCAGGTACCTAATGAGTGATGTTGCCCGTGGGGCTGATACTGAGTGATTGTGAGGTTTCCTGATGGGCTAATATTGAGTGACTTTGAGGTTGCCTGATGGGCTAATATAGAGTGACTGTGAGGTTGCCTGATGGGCTAATATTGAGTGACTGTGAGGTTGCCTGATGGGCTGATACTGAGATTGTTATGAGAAATGATTTTGGCCCGAGGGGCAGATTTATGATAAATTTTACTGAGTTTTTACTACGATTCACTTCATTTTTCAAACTGATTTTACTGAGAGTTTTACTAAGATATATTGATTTTATACTTGTTTCAAAGGATTTCTGAAAAACGGTTTTCAAACTTATGTATTTGATGATTACTTATGGTGACTTGGTGACACACTGTTTTTGTGAACTGATGTATCTGTGCTATGTGTTTAGTATTTTCTCAGACTGCGATTTATTTTCATTACTACTGAGTTTGAGTACTCATCATTACTCCCTGTGCCTCTGTGCTCAGATCCAGGTACTGGCTCAGAGCAGTAGCTGTCACTGTTCGTTAGCTGCAGTTTTACGGGATTTCGAGGTAGCTGTCCAGCGTCTGCAACTTCTCCATTCCCTTCCTTATTTAGTTTTAGCATTTCATTCCTAGAATTATTTAAGACATTAGCAGAGTTAGTTTTATTCCGTAGATGCTCGTAACCATGTTGCCTCTAGTCTTGAGAGGTTTTGTTTAGACTATTATTGGAGCGCTAAGACTTAAAGAATTTATTTTATGTTATGTTTGCTGTTTATTATTGAATTGTGAATTACTATAATGGAACAAATGCGTAGTAATGTGATGGTTGGATAGCCTAGTTCCATGATAGGCGCCATCACGACCTGTTAGGATTTGTGGTCGTGACAAGTTGGTATCAGAGCTCTAGGTTACATAGGACTCAACGGTCATGAGCAGGTTCGGTAGAGTCTTGCGGATCGGTACGGATACGTCTGTACTTATCTTCGAGAGGCTGCAAAACTCTTAGGAAAAATCTCAATTTCTTGAACTCTTTCGTGCCAATCTATTGATTCTTGAAATCTAAACTCATGTTGTTTCATTCTCTCACAGATGGTGAGGACACGCAATATCGATCAGGGTGACCAGACACCAGCCAGACCCACAAGGGGTCGGGGCCGTGGTAGAGGTAAGGGACCAGCCCGCGTAGCAGCCGGGACAGTACCCCAGGATCCCCTTATCGTTCAGGACCAGGTTCCCGCCGATGGTGCTCCAGCGGGACAAGCTCAGGCACCGGCAGTGCCTATTGTTATTCCGGGTCTTCAGGAGACCCTAGCTCAGATATTGACGATGTGTTCCAGTTTAGCTCAGGCAGTTGTTACGTCCACTGCTGCCACTGCAGCTCAGGCCGGGGGAGGCAATCAGACTCCAGCTGCCCGGACACCTGAGCAGGCTGTACGGGGTATTCAGACACCGGGAGCAGCCCTAGCTCAGTCGGTTGACCCAGTTCAGGACTATGTGGTTCCCGCTATGCCCGAGGATGAGCAACGTAGGCTGGAGAGGTTCAGCAGACTTAAGCCTCCGACTTTCAGCAGCATACAGGGTTAGGATGCCCAAGGTTTTCTGGATAAATGCCAGAGGATATTGCGTACTGCGGGTATTTTGGAGACCAGTGGGGTCTCGTTTGCTACATTTCAGTTTGCGGGTGTTGCTTTCACTTGGTGGGAGGCATTCGAGAGGCGTAGGCCGGTTGTCTCAGCACCGCTCACATGGAAGCAGTTCTCCATGATCTTCTTGGAGAAGTATGTTCCTCAGTCCCACAGATAGGAGCAGCGCAGACAGTTTGAGCAGCTGCGCCAGGGAGAGTTGTCAGTTACTTAGTACGAGATAAAGTTTTCCGAGTTGGCTATACATGTTTCTGAGTTTGTCCCTACTGATAGGGTGAGGATTAGGAGGTTTGTATATGGTCTTACTTATCAGCTTCGGATCTTGATGACCAGAGAGAAAGTGTCTGGAGCTACATTTGAGCAGGTAGTTGACATTGCTCGGGACATTGAGTCGGTTCATAGGTAGGAGCGTGAGGAGAGGGAGGTCAAGAGGCCTCGGGGATCAGGCGGCTTCAGTGGTTCCTCATCTAGAGGGCAGTTTCAGCACAACAGAGGTTGTCCATTTAGACCTCCACAGCCAGTTCGCCTAGCTTATGGTGGTGTATCTTCGGGGCAGGTTCCTCGCAATTCTCATCCGGGACGTTCATCTTTTAGTGCCCTTCCAGCTCAGAGCTCCGCCCGAGCATCATCTTATAAGGGTTCTTCTATGCATGGTTCGTCTGGTGGTCATCATGGTGGCAGGGGTTCTCGTCAGTTTTCATCTCCAGCTCCAGGTAGTTGTTATGAGTGTGGAGAGTTCGGACATGAGTGGAGGCAGTGTCCCCGCCGTCCTAGTAGTTTATCTAAGCAGAGGGTTAAGCCCTCGGCTTCAGCCCCAGTCACATCATCACCTACCCAGGCAGCTAGGGGTGGTGGTCAGGCAGCTAGAGGCAGCCCTAGAGGGGGAGGTCGAGCAGGTGGAGGCCAGCTACGTATTTATGCACTTCCGGCTAGGCCTGATGCTATGGCGTCAGATACGGTGATTACAGGTACTATTTCAGTTTGTCACAGTGATGCTTTAGATTTATTTGACCCTGGTTCCACGTACTCTTATGTTTCGTCGTATTTTTCTCACTTTCTGAATATTCTTCGTGAGTCTTTAGTTACGTCTGTTCATGTTTCGACTCCGGTGGGAGATACTATTATTGTGGACCGTGTGTATCGGTCGTGTCTTATATCTATTGGGGGTATGGAGACCCGAGTGGACTTGATGTTACTCAATATGGTTGATTTTGATGTGATTCTAGGCATGGATTGGTTATCCCCATGTCATGCGATTCTTGATTTTCACGCTAAGACCGTGACCTTAGCTATGCCCGGAGTTCCGAGAGTTGAGTGGAGAGGGTCTATAGAGCATGTACCTAGCAGAGTGATTTCTTATTTAAAGGCTCAGCGTATGGTTGAGAAAGGGTGTGAGTCTTATCTTGATTTTGTGAGGGATGTTAGTAGTGAGACTCCTTCTGTTGATTCTGTTCCTATAGTCCGTGATTTTCCGGATGTATTCCCTGCAGACCTGCCAGGCATGCCACCTGACAGGGATATTGATTTTGGTATTGACTTGGTGCCCGACACTCGGCCTATCTCTATTCCACCTTACTGCATGGCACCAACGGAGTTGAAAGAATTGAAAGAGCAGCTTCAGGAACTCTTAAATAAGGGGTTCATTCGGGGGTGCACCGGTGTTGTTTGTGAAAAAGAAAGATGGCTCCATGTGTATGTGTATTGATTATAGGCAGATGAATAAGGTTACGGTGAAGAATCGTTATCCCTTGCCTCGTATTGATGACTTATTTGATCAGCTTCAGGGAGCTAAGGTGTTCTCCAAGATCGACTTGAGGTCGGGGTATCATCAGTTGAAGATTCGGGATTCTGACATTCCGAAGACTGCTTTCAGGACCAGATATGGTCATTATGAATTCCTGGTTATGTCATTTGGGCTAACCAATGCCCCCGCCGCGTTCATGCAATTGATGAACAATGTGTTTCAGCCTTACCTTGATTCGTTCGTCATTGTGTTCATTGATGACATCCTGGTTTATTCTCGTAGCCAGGAAGAGAATGCTCAGCACTTGAGGATTGTGTTACAGAGATTGAGGGAGGAGAAGCTTTACGCAAAATTATCCAAGTTTGAGTTTTGGCATGGTTCAGTAGCTTTCTTGGGGCACGTGGTGTCTAGTGAGGGTATTCAGGTTGATTCGAAGAAGGTTGAGGCGGTGCAGAGTTGGCCCAGACCGTCCTCAGCTACTAAGATTAGGAGTTTCCTTGGTTTGGCAGGATATTACCATCGCTTTGTGGAGGGATTCTCTTCTATTGCTTCACCATTGACTAGATTCACCTAGAGGGTGCTCCATTCAGATGGTCCGACGAGTGTGAGGAGAGCTTTCAAAAGCTCAAGTCAGCATTGACCACAACTCCGATACTAGTTTTGCCTACTGGTTCGGGTTCTTATACAGTCTATTGTGATGCTTCTAGAGTTGGTTTGGGAGCGATATTGATGCAGGACGGTAGGGTGATTGCCTACGCGTCGAGACAGTTGAAGGTGCACGAGAAGAATTATCCAGTGCACGACCTTGAGTTAGCTGCCATTGTTCATGCCTTAAAGATTTGGCGGCATTACTTGTATGGGGTGCAGTGTGAGGTTTTCACTGATCATCGTAGCTTGCAGTTTCTACTGAGGGAGAAGGACTTGAATTTGTGTCAGAGGAGGTGGTTAGAGCTTCTCAAGGATTATGACCTTACTATTTTGTATCACCCATGAAGGCCAATGTAGTGGCCGATACCTTGAGTCGAAGAGCCGAGAGTTTGGGGAGTCTAGCTTACCTTTCAGCAGTAGAGTGACCGTTAGCACTTGATGTTCAGGCTTTAGCGGGCCAGTTGGTGAGATTGGATTTGTCATACCCTCCTCGGGTATTAGCTAGCATGGATTCCCGGTCTTCTCTCTATGACCAGATTAAAGCTCGCCAGTTTGATGACCGACACTTGTTAGTTCTTCATGATAGAGTCCGTCGGGGTGATGCAAGGGATGTGACTATTGGTGATGACGGAGTTGTGAGGATGCAGGGCCGTAGTTGCGTGCTCAGTGTGGAAGGGATTCGAGAGTTGATATTAGCAGAGGCTCACAGTTCGCGGTATTCTATTCATTCGGGTGCCGCGAAGATGTATCAGGATATGAGACAATAGTATTGGTGGAGGCGGATGAAGAGAGATATTGTTGAGTATCTAGCACGGTGTCTCAACTACCAGCAAGTCAAGTATGAGCACCAGATACCAGGTGGGTTACTTTAGAGGTTAGATATTCCGGAGTGGAAGTGAGAGCGAATTACTATGGACTTTGTAGTTGGGCTTCCACGGACTTCGAAGGGTTTGGATGCTATTTGGGTCATTGTGGATAGATTGACCAAGTCCGCGCACTTTATTCCTGTCAGCACTACTTATACTTCAGAGCGGTTAGCTGGTATTTACATTAAGGAGATTGTCCGGTTGCATGGGAAGGCCGTCTTCTCAAAGTCTGTACCTGTACCGAAGAGACCAGACCTTGGGAAGGCATCACCTATGCTAGAAGGCTTAACAATCCTCCTTATTAGCAGCCCAGATCTATTTTGTGCTCGGCTTGATGCTATCTCAGATGTCCATTCAAAAAGAGCTATTGGGGGCAGCCCTACTAATTCGTAGGGCCTATCTAAATAGATACTATGTTTACATATGGATTCCTACATCATTACATTCCATTTAGGATTAGGAATACGCGTAATCGGACCTGATTCCAGTTTCTATCATTTCTGACAGAGGTACTCAGTTCACATCTCAGTTTTGGAGGGCTGTACAAAGAGGTATGGGTACTGATGTAGAGTTGAGCACTGTATTTCATCCTCAGACCGACGGACAGTCAGAACGGATTATTCAGATATTAGAGGATATGTTACGGGCTTGTGTGATTGATTTTGGTGGTTCATGGGATCAACTTCTGCCACTAGCGGAGTTTGCATATAATAACACTTACCAGTCCAGTATTCAGATGGCCCCGTATGAGGCTTTATATGGTAGGAGGTGTAGATCTCCAGTTGGTTGGTTCGAGCCTGGTGAGTCTAAGTTATTGGGCACAGATTTGATTCAGGATGCGTTAGAGAAGGTGAATTTGATTCAAGAGCGACTTCGCACGGCGCAGTCCAGGAAGAAGAGTTATGCGGACCGGAAGGTCCAGGATGTGTCATTTATGGAAGGTGATAAGGTACTGTTGAAGGTATCACCCATGAAGGGTGTTACGAGGTTCGGAAAGAGAGGAAAGTTGAATCCTCAGTTTATTGGTCCTTTTGAGGTACTTCAGAAGGTTGGAGAGGTGGCTTACAGACTTGCCTTGCCACCCAGTCTATCAAGTATTCATCCGGTATTTCATGTGTCGATGCTCAGCAAGTATGTTGGTGACCCGTCTTATGTGTTAGACTTCAGCACAGTTCAGCTCGAGGGTGATATGTCATATGAGGTAGAGCCAATAGCAATTTTGGCTCGCGAGGTCAGGAAGTTGAGGTCCAAGGATATAGCTTCAGTGGAAGTACAGTGGAGAGGTCAGCCACTGGAGGAGGCTACTTGGGAGACCGAGAGGGAGATACAGAGCAAATATTCTCACTTGTTTGAAACTCCAGGTATGTTTCTAGACCCGTTCGAGGACGAACGTTTGTTTAAGAGGGGTAGAATGTAACGACCCGGTTTGTCATTACGTAGAACCTGCATTATAATTAATGTTATTGACTTGTTATAGGTTGGTTATATAGTTATTGATGTGTTAGAGTTGGTAGTCTTGAAATCGAAATGGTTGTAGTGAGAGTTTAGCCACTTAGTCTTTAAAAATAGCCTTAAAGTTGGAAAAGTCAACTGAGAGTTGACATATTGGTAAACGACTTCGGAATGCGGATTTTATGGCTCGGATAGCTTCGTTAGGTGATTTGGGACTTAGGAGTGTGTTCAGAATAATTTTGTGATGTCCGGTGTAGAATTAGGCTTGAATTACCGAAAGTTAGTTTTTGGTGATTTCCGATCGACAGTGGAAAATAGGCTACAGGGGTCGGAATTGAATTCCGACAATTGGAACAGGTTTTTAATGTCATTTTGGATATGTCTTCAAAATTTCAGGTCAATCGGAGTTGTTTTGGATAATTTCGGCTTCGTTGATGGATTTAGAAATTTGAAAGTTCTTAGGCTTGAATCCGACGTGATTTTGGTGTTTTGAGGTTATATTTAGAGTTTTGAGAGTGTAACTAAGTTTGAGTGATCCTATGTGGCGTTTTGGTATGTTTGGTTGGGGTCCCGAGGAGCTCGGGATTTATTTCAGGTGGTTAACAGACTTATTTGGACTTAAAGGAATAGCTGGTTTTCTGGTTTTTGTGCAACAAAAATTTGTTCATCGCGATCGCGAGGAATTGTCCGCGATCGCATAAGGTTAAGGAGTCCAGGGGGAAATTTGTACATCGCGATCGCAGGAGTGAGGGTGCGATCGCGTAAGGTGAGTGGCTTAAGCAGTGGATCGCGTGGACTTGATCGCGATCGCGTAGGGTCAGTTAGGCGCGTGGGGAGTGAGGTCAAACGTTCTTCGCGATCGCGTGGGTCGAGGTTCCATTGAATCGCGATCGCGTGGCTTGTGCTGCGATCGCGTAGGGTCTTCTGAGGGCCTGGGAGATGTGTTCTTCGCGATCGTGTGAGTACTTCCGCGATCACAGTGCATAAATAACTAGGCAGTTAAATTAAAACCCTTCCGCGACCCTAACCTATTTTAACACCATTTTTGAACGGGAAGAAGCTTTTGAGGCGATTTTGAAGAGGGAACATCAGTGTTCATCATAGAGGTAAGTATTTTGGACCTTAAAACTTGATTATAGGTGATTAAGGAACATAATCTCAGTGTTTAATTCATGAAAATCAGTAAAAAAAGGTGGGGTTAGGGCTTGAGATTACGAGACCTTTAGGGGTCGATTTGAGGGGTCAAACGAACTCCGATTTTCACGTTCTTTATATGTACGAACTCGTGAGATGACGAAGAACATTTTGGTATAAAAATTTCTGAGTTCCGAGATGCGGGCCCGGGGGTCAGGTTTTGATCGATTTCGGGTTTTAAGCTAAAATTGATATTTTTCAATTGGAATTCATTCCTTAAGTATAATTTGATGATAAAAATCTGAACTTGGTAGATTTGGATCATTCGGGAGTTGATTCGAGAGGCAAGCGTATTGCGGAATAGTTTCCGGGCTAGTTTGAGGTAAGTAATGTCTTTAAATCCTGACCTATGGGTATGAAACCCCGGACTATGCACCCTTTCACGGGTTTTGGAATGCAAATGTTGGAACTTTGGAAATATATTCCCTATTTAGGAAACTATTGAGTTGCGAAATCGATTTTAAAGCCTATGCTTAATAGTATTGAAATATATTTGATATGTTTTGGGTTGTAAGCCATGTTTGGGGCCTAGTGCCGATTTGTTTACCCCTTGAGGGATGATTTTACTATTTTTCTCATTGATATGTTATGATTTTCACTCAATCGTTTCTTGAAAAATTATTTTGACACTCAGAGTATTTTAATACTATTTATTGAAAATGAAACACTGTTTTTGGGTCGAGAATTTGGTATATTTATGGCCTGAAGGGCATGGTTAGAGTGTCTGACTGAGTGAGGCTGCGGGCCATTATTGTAAGGATGTTGTGATATGAGAGAGGTTGCGGGCCAATATTGTGTGTGATTTATTCCATGTGGTGGCTTGTTATAGCGCTTGGGTTGTAGGAGCCTCTCCGGAGTCTGTAGACACCCTAGTGAGCGCAGGTTGTTGCCCGCGGGGCTGATATTGAGTGATTGTGAGGTTGCCTGATGAGCTAATATTAAGTGACTGTGAGGTTGCCTGATGGGCTAATATCGAGTGACTGTGAGGTTGCCTGATGGGCTAATATTGAGTGACTGTGAGGTTGCCTGATGGGATGATACTGAGATTGTTATGAGAAATGATTTTAGCCCGAGGGGCAGATTTATGATAAATTTTACTGATTTTTTGACTACGATTCACTTCGTTTTTCAAACTGATTTTGCTGAGAGTTTTACTGAGATATATTGATATTATACTTGTTTCAAAGGATTTTTGGAAAACGGTTTTCGAACTTATGTATTTGATGAATACTTATGGTGACTTGGTGATTTACTGTTTTTGTGAATTGGTGTATCTGTGCCGTGTGTTTCGTATTTTCTCAGACTGTGATTTATTTTTATTACTACTGAGTTGGCGTAATCATCATTATTCCCTGTACCGTTTATGCACAGATCCAGGTACCGGCTCGGAGCAGTAGCTGTCACTGTTCGTTAGCTGCAGTTTTACGGGATTTCGAGGTAGCTGTCCAGCGTCCGCAACTTCTCCATTCCCTTCCTTATTTAGTTTTAGCATTTTCATTCCTAGACTTATTTAAGACATTAGCAGAGTTAGTTTTATTTTGTAGATGCTCGTGACCATGTTGCCTCCAGTCTTGGGAGGTTTTGTTTAGACTATTATTGGGGCGCTAAGACTTAAAGAATTTATTTTATGCTATGTTTGCTGTTTATTATTGAATTGTGAATTACTATAACGGAATAAATGCGTACTAATGTGATGGTTGGCTATCCTAGTTGCACGATAGGCGCCATCACGACCTGTTAGGATTTGGGGTCGTGACAGTATGCTGCCTCGGACCCTTTGCCTGAATAGACTATCTTGCTATAGCTTGTTATTGGTACCTCTTTCATATTCTTTGTTGTTATCTCTGGTTTAGTTTTCTAACGATTTGTCTTGCTATCACTTGTTATCAGGGTTCCCTTCACTTTCGCTAGCCGAGGGTCATTTCGAAAATAGTCTCTTTACCCTTCCAGGGTAGGGATAAGGCTGCGTACATCCTACCCTCCCCAGACTCCACATGGTAGGAATATACTGGGTTATTGTTGTTGTTGTCATGATGTGAATGTGACAACATCTGATTTATGACAATATATTCATTCTTGGAAGAATATGTTAGTGCTAGTGGTAGTGAATATACCACACTCACCTCTAAGAGGAGGCTTGAGATGAACTAAGAAAATAATGTCATTATTATGGCATGATGGTCATTGGTCACGTACCTATTGTACGCCAAAATATTTTGGCAATGTGATTACTAAATGATAACAGTAATGCAAGAAACAGATCTTGCATATAATTTTGACAATGACCATAATTTATAACTTTCTCTTTAAAAATGATATTCACCATATGGATGTTGCTGAATATGTGGTAGTACCAAATTAATTGAGGGCTCTAGAAGAGCCAATTATTACTATTTTGGAAGAATAAAATTGATTATCAATAGGGCATTGTGTTGCAGTAAGTCTCAAAGAAACATAATTGGGTTTCTAAAGTATTCGCGAAAGCGGTTGGTTATATTGAGACTATAAATAAAGGAAAGATTTAATATCTTCTATTACTACAACTTGTAGCGGGGTAATATGTATGTGAAAAGCTACCCGTTTTATTCTTCAGTTTATACTACACAAATAAAAAAATACTACAATAAAGTGGATGTTTATTGATATAAAAACCTATATCATAATAAACTTGGATTTTATTGATAATTGCACACGTCATGGTGTAAACATGAACTTTATCACTATTGATAATTTATTCAGTTGACATAATTGGTTTAGCCATATCAATTTAAGTATGATGTGCAAAAATAAAAGAGAATTCACATGGGTAAATATTGAAGAACTAGAAAGTTCTTTACGAATTCTCTTATTTTGCTTATTCTCGCGATTATTATACCAACTAAAATTGGGATTGAATCCCTTGAATTCTGAAATTTATCAAAGGTGAATATGAGCTCATTCACCTGCCATGTATACCACATAAGATGCATTTATGAGATGGTTAGATGTGCAATTATTATTAACCTGCAACCTGCTGTTTGCGGGGTAACTTGCCCAATAATTTAATTTAGAGCATAATTTCCAGATTTTCTATTCAAGACAGTTCATCTTGATAAGTTGGTTTACATCACAGTTGATTAGTAAAATAATTTATTGAGTGTCTCCACTTAATAGCTAAATTGTTGCTTATGAGAACAAAGTTATCTATATCAGTTAGATATACGTTATATACGAAAGTATATTACATTCTCCCCTCAAAATTGGTTTAGGATCAGGAACCAAATAATTCCATCTTATTATTATTAAATGCGGTGTATGTTTTGATTAATACCATAACACACAAAGATAGGTTCCCAAAGTTGAGGAAGCAAGTTAGTTTCTAACATGAGGGGGAAAGACGATAAACATTTGAGAAAATGTTATGTGGAATGAATTATCAATTCTCTATAAACATGACAATGTGATAACGAGAATTTCAAGGTGCAACATATTCATTGAAGTTAATATGGATGGTTTATCCATCAAATCTCTGGTGACGTCAACCTTCAAGAAGCTAGTGCACAAGATTGTGATGCGAAGGCTCAAAGATGTGAATTGATGCTCTCATCAGGGGGAGTAAATACGCGTTGCACTCTTTTTCCCTTACAAGGTTTTGTCCCACTGGGTTTTCCTTGCAAAGTTTTTAACGAGGCAACCAAAAGGCGCATTAGTAAACATGTTTACTCTTTTTCCTTTTCTAGAATTTTTTTCCCATTGGGTTTTATTTTAGTTAAGGTTTCAATGAGGCACATTATTTGTTGAATAGACATTCAAGGAGGAGTGTTATAAATAGAATTCTATTTATGGTGAATGTCTATATTCTAGAGAGATTCTAGGGTTTGTTACTTGGTAGCTAAATCACTTTTCCCCTATAAATAGAGGGGTTTTATTTCATTGTAAATCATCCCAAAATTTAATAAGAATTTTCTCTCTCTCTTTCTTTGCAATATTGTTCTTATTCTTTATTGTTTTATAACAGTACTCAATAATTGAACCCAAATTCCCAAATAACTTCTGAAGCAAAAAGATACTCCAAAGAACAAGAGAATAAAAGTTGACTTTAGTGGGCTTTTGTGTTTAACGAAGGGGATAATGAAGAGTTCTATGTGAATCCCAATAATGAGCATTGGAAAGTTACTATTTACCATGATTTATTCAAGAAATGTTGGTCAATGAATTAAAACAGGAAAAAATTGTATTTCTCTTGATATGCGTAAAGTGGCACATAAAAATGAAAATCTATTTTTCAATATAGTTGCCAAGAAAAAGTGAACGGAGGCAGTAAAACAAATTTAGTTTTATAAAACTATATATTACTGAGCTAATTGCTTCACCTATACGTAGCTGTGTAAATTAATCAAAAATTACAAGTGTCACCTCTCTTATGGTAGTAAGTAAGAATCGAAAAAAGTGGTTTAAAACGTTAAACGTAGGTATTGAGTTTTGAAGTCTTTTTGCTAAACTAAATAAAGTGTTGAGAGAAAGGATAAATTCTAGCAAAAAATAATTAACTCTAGATCAAAGAATGATGAGCAAGATAAGCTAGATAAGATTAAACTTGAGAATCACTTAAGGTCTCGATAAAAATTTAGGATATATGATGAAATAATAATCTAGACAACGACGATTCATAATAAAAAGTAATAGAAGAAGAAGAAGGTTCACCAATCGTGACCACGAGATATGTCTTCATTCATTCAATGATGGTGATTACAAGTACCATAGCAAGATTCTGAACCTTCTTTATGAGATAGGCTTTCAAGAAAGGAAATTTGTTGCAAGTGGAGAAGTGTATGATTTTCGAAAAAATTCCCCTTCTTCATTCTCTCATTTGGTATTTATATAAGTATTCTCCTTTACCCAACGGTCATTAGCCAGGGTACCTAAGTCGTTTAACCGTGCTATAGATTGACCCTCTGAAATGACGTAACGTCCACTTCGCCGGACAGGCATTCTGAGTGTACGACCTACAGGCCTTCTGAGTGTACGACCTCGGCCGTAGACGAGGTGCTCGTCGCTATAGTGCCTTGTGAATACGACTTCGACTCAATCGATATTCTGACGTTCCTCTTCATGCAGATCCCCGATTGATCAGATTTCGACCCATACAAGTATCACAAAAAATATAATTAAGGGACGGTAAAGCAAAAAAAAAAAAAATAGTGGTGAAGTTGATTAGTGTTGAAAAAAGCTGAATTGTGATTAGTGAATGTGAAGTTATCTAGTGGAGTATTTCTTTTAGGTTTTAAGTTATATCAAACAATATTAGTAAATTTAAATTGTGACAGTAGGTTAGTCATAATTTTTACCAAATATTAAAAGATGTTTAATAAGATATTGACATGTAAACCAAGAACCCCGGGGCAGAGCGTATGCCTTTCATAATATCGAGGCCGTGACCCCGGAATCGATTCTAGCCTCGAACGAGCTCGAAGAAATATTGTTAACATAGCCAACAAAAGACTTAAATATCCGTGATCGATCGGATGTTACAGCGGGAATCTCGGCAAATAACGATAAAGAATTGGCAATCAGTAAATCAAAAGATATTTTACCTTTTATATAATTGTATCTAAAATAAGACTCCTCTACTATATAAATGAGATCTGATAATTCATAAAGTACATTGTAACATGCATTCTAAGACTACTTGTTTTTTAATCTAATAGTGAAGATTTAAAAGGCTCAAAATGGGAATGGCATCTCGTAGAAGTAATGAATTTCTCTCAACCTAATCCTAATTAAACCTTGAGGGTTGTCCTCTTCTTTTTAGCTCCTTTCTCGTACTCTTTTTCTTTCTTATGCGCTTTATGGCGAAGTGAAAGACAAAAAACTAATTAATATTAGAGGGTAACTGGAAAATACTGATAAAAGGTGATTTGGTGAAGTTAGTTTTATAAGGTACTTTAGTAATTCGAATTTTTACGATGCACCTCTTTTGGCACCTTAGTCTTTATATAAATTCATGTTTTGCTAAAAAAGAAATATGGTATCGTAGTTTTGCAAGAATACTAACATTAAGGGTAGCCAAAAAAAAAATGAAAAGAAAAGATAGAGGATGGAGTGTAAATATAAGTTTTAATTGTAGAAGTACAGTTTTATAAAATTAATTAAGATTTTAAAAATTGGATGGTAGGATAAGGGAGTGGTCGCATGTTATGTTTTTATAATAAAAATAGTTGAAAATATTATTGATTTAGCAAGGGAATAAGTTCTTTTAAGGATAGCAGGCCTAAATTTGAGACTTAACTATAGTTAATATAAAATTATCATTCACCAATAAGAGTAATGCATCAGTCTGTTGGAAATATATTTTGATTTTGGTATCTCTATCCATAATCGACATCGACTACTAAGTTGCTAACTTTAGAGGTTAAATTATACGTTATGCCTTTGGCGGCGAAAGTGGAATGGTAGGTAAGGCTCCACAATCTAATGATAGTAAGTATAAACTTGATAGTATAATTTTTTTTTTAACCAACGGGGCATCTGCAACTTTATTCCGCCAAGTGGGAAGTTTTGAAAATTCTGAACCTAAAAGGGGCCATCTAACAAATTTCATAATTTAGAGGACTTTTTACATCAATTTAGTACATACAATTTAAAAAAAAAAAGGAATAACAGAAGATAAGAAAGCGCCGGTCAAAAAGTAATTAGTCAAAAGAAATTTAGTTAAGGTACGACTGGGCCAGTCGTAGAATGAATAATTTGCTCCTCAGTTAAGAACTTGTTATATATATATATATATATATATATATATATCCTTTTTCTAACTTCATTTCTGTTTAAGAAAGCACATATACGAAAAAATAGTATAGTGACAATAAGGGGCGGAGCTAGGTTAACGGAAGGGGCCAAAAACCTACACTATAAATAAGTTTATATTTTTCCCTGTATATGTATATATATATATATATATATATATATATATATATATATATATATATAAAAGGTGTCGAGTCTCCTTAATTAGCTTCTTTGCATATATACTTTTTTATTTGTTGAATTCCCTTGAGAAAAATCTGGTTTCCGACAGACGTCAATCAAATAAGTATGCTGGAATTTGTTAGGTCCAGGAACAACATAAAATGTCCCTGCTCTCACGTACCGTTGACTGAGGAACAGTTAACCAAAATTCTAAAGAAATACGATTCCAATGGCGACTGCTACCTCAACAAAGAAGATCTCGAGGAGGTGTTCCGGCAGCTGGGAGCCACCATCCCGAGATGGCGAGCCGCCCGAGCTCTCCACCATGCTGATAAGAATGGCGATGAACGTATTGATGTGTCGGAGTTGAATCAACTGGTCAAATATGCAAGAAAACATGGTTATACGCTAGGTTATGCTTGCTGTAGGAAGTGACTAGTTAGTTACATATGATAAAATATTGCCTACTTGTACAGTTGTTCTAGTGGATGGATGCAGTTGCGTTTTTGAGTCTACTTCCCATTCGAAAATTCTAGGCTTGGTTAATTTAAATTCGCCCCATGTAGATATTGCTTGGCAAAACTTCTCAAAACTACTTATTTATGAAAAGTTCTTTTTACGCAAATAGTTATTCAGGAAAATACTTCTGAAGAGAAACATTATTTTTAATATTAAATAATTGTGTTTAAATTTTCTAACAGCGGTGACTAGCTGAATGAAGTTCGTGGTTCTTAATCGTTGCAATGTGTAACCCGAGTGTTATGTTCATGAATGACCCCGTTGGACCAAAAATCAACACATAGTTCGGGAATAAAGGCAATTCTCTTTAGAGTAAAAGTGACGAGTATGTTTGCTTTATCGACCCAAATACGCTAGCCTGATAATGTCATCATACATGATATCAAATTTTATATGGAAATGAAAATCTCTTTGAGATGTACTATGATTTTATATATATATAGGTGGAAAAGATAAATGGGAACAAAATGCAACTACATAGATATGACCATAATAAAAATAATTTTTTGACAAAATGAGTGTATATGCCAAAATCAAAATTGTAGTTCTAAAATGTTAGCTCTATTAGTTGTTGCGGGGTACGAGCAAGTAACTTGTTTTGAATTTCTCTTAATTAGGTTCGAACAAATTTCCATGCATAGAAATCTTCTTTTCAAACTACAAACATGGGAATCATTGAAATAGCTTTTTGATTGTGCATATATTAATATAGATAGAAATCTATTGATAACGTTAAAAAATAAGCACCATTTGGGGGAGGAATTAAGTGAAGTCGTGGTTCTCATCGCCCCAGACACTTACAATAGATTGATATCACTTGCAAAAATTTATGTGTGTGTTTGCTGCTGGCTCGTGGCTCCATCTAAGTACATCAATAAGGTCACCATCTATTGTATAGTATTGTATACGGGTAAAATCGAGTCTAATAAGCACCCCGATTTTTCGGTGAGACAAACGGAGCAAGGACGTGACTGCAAGGAATCTGAATCAGAACCAGGAGCCTCCTGTATCAGGGCCCGAGTAAAACACCTGCCCTTGGAGCCATTGAGACCACGTCCCCCGAGTCCGGTTCGAGTCCCGAGACCTCGGAGAGTATTACCAAACAGCTGCACACTATTAACAAAGGGCTGTGATATATGTGTCTAACCGAATATCACGGTGTGAATCTCGGCCCGTATGGGTAAAAAAATCAGTGACTAGCGAAAAGGAATTTTTTACTGTTCTTAGTATTGTATCTAGGGTAAAACTCTCCTACTATATAAAGGAGAAGCTAATTACCAAACTAGCCTTTGTTAGGCTAGTTTGGTAGGTTTTTGTCTCTGAGAGCTAGTCTGGTGAAAAATCAGTGACTAGCCATTGCAATCCTTTCGGACCACGAAAAGGATATCTTCGGTTATGGAGCATATGTACCTTGATGCTCCTTCACCCCAGGAATAAACATTTTCAAGGAAGGCTCAGGGGTCGGTTCGTTGGCAGCCACCTCGAGAGAAGCCGTTTTGAGGGCTACTACTTCAAAAGCAGTCGCTTCAATACAGACGACCGTTCGGGAAGATGAAGAGACGACTTGTTGAGGAACAAATTTGGATGTTTTAGCCATTGTTATCTGGAGAAGTTTGAAAATTTAAAGAAAGAAGGTGAAGGTTTGAAAGAACGAGTTTGAAGGATGAAGAACATAGTATGAAGATTTGAAGGAAATCTGGGTAAAACCTGGAAATCACTATGAAAGTTGAAGAACAAGGATGAAGATATGAAGGTTTGGAATAAGTTTGATGATATCTGGAAAACTCGAGAGAAAAGCTTGGTCGTAAAGTAGAAAAAGAACAAAGAATGGAAGATTTTATAGGAAAACAAGTGACGCTTCGCATTAGGGGGCAACCAAGTGATGATCGACACGTGTCCGAAGTCAGAACGATGCGACTGATGGGGCATTTCGGCTCCTTCATCGTAATGTACGAAGGAAGGAACCGGAGAGCATCTATCGTTTCCCATTGTTTCCGTAAACCTACTCTCTGAGAAACGAGGGGACTATCTGTATATGGGTAAAACCGAGTCCAATGAGCACCCAGATTTCCCGGTGAGGCAAACGGAGCAAGGACGCGACTACAAGGAATCAGAATCAGAATCAGGAGCCTCCCGTATCTGGCCCGAGCAAAACACCTGCCCTCAGAGCAATCGAGACCATGTCCCCCGAGTCCGGTTCGAGTCCTGAGACATCAGAGAGCATTGCCAAACGGTCACACACTATTAACAAAGGGTCGTGATATTCGTGCCCAACTGAATATCACAACGTGAATCTCGGCACGTATCAGTGAAAAATCAATGACTAGCGAAAACGAAGAATTTTACCTTTCTTAGGATTGTATCTAGGGTAAAACTCTCCTACTATATAAAGGGGAAGCTAATTATTCATTACACACACTATAACACGCATACCAAGGCAGTATACTTTCGTTCTCTCTGTTTCTAAAAGTCATTCAAAGTTCTTGTTTTTGTTCATAAGTTTAAGTGCAAGCTCGGAACCGAAGACAAGTTCCTTGTTAAGTCTTTAACCGAGCTCGGACTCACTATCATCATTGAATTGGATATATACTATATCGTTTATTTGCTTTATTTATCGTCATTAATTACTTATATTGAATTATTCCATATATCACTAAACTCGCATATAAAATCAATTGTTACCTATTTTTAAGGGTAAACAAGTATGATACACATAATAGCATATAGAATGAGAGGGAGAACTTATGCCTTTCCCAATCCGTTTGCGTATTTTTGGGTGTTAAGATAAGTGTAAATTGAACCTAAAAGTAGTCTACGCCTAGCCGAGAATGATTCTGATAATTTATATAATTCCAAAATTGTAGACAAAGTCACATGCAAACATATCTTTAACACTGCTTTAATCTCCTTTTCGTCCACTTTGTAAATTTGTTAGTATTCTCAATATTGAACAAGTTTCAACATTTGATGAGTCATTTTCATGCGGGTAATTAAGGATCACAACAAGACCATATAGTTTGGACGGTTTTTGGAGGAAAAAAAAATCTCAAGAATCTTTGAATCGAAAAGGGAGGTGAGAGGGAGATAATATAACTTGAGATAGTGCGACGTGTCAAACTTTGTGCCAGTGATTTAGGGAGCGAATCTAATAATTATTGCTTCTTACCCTAAAAGGTCACCTAAATAAGACTTGACCCTGCTAAACTCTTTCTCAGTTTTAATTTGTGTAATCATTTACTTAATCATTTCAATGTTAATGTAACTCATATTATATATTGAAAACCTGAAGCGCGACAAAGATCATAATTTACTATTGCATGGGGTCGGAGAGAGCTTAGAACTATGTTAGTTTTGGTGATCTGCTTCATCTCATTTTAACACCTAATTGAATCATCATGGCCTTCTCAAGTACAAATCGAACCATCTTATATTTATGTAGGACATGATCAAACTTTCTCAAATAAAAGCTCCACGTCAATATTACATACCCGCAGGGCCCGCGGATTTAGTGTATTAGTTAAGAGTTTTCGTTACCTCAGTAACTTTTATCTAGATCTAATATTTATATTGAAATATTCATCAAATGTATAAGAATATGTAGCTTAGAATTCAGACCGTTAATTCGATTATTGTACATTAACTTAAGATTATGTAGGAACCGATAAGCTTAAATTTTTAGATCCGCCTCCACATACCCGTGCGTACAGGCTTGCACCTGTTTCCTTTTGTTCCTGAGGTTAATTATGGTGAATAATTTTTCAACAAGGGACGCTTCCTATATATAACGGCCAGGTTAGAGTTCATGATGAGTCATTTTCTGTTCTGCGAATATTGTTTTATTTGGAAAAAAGGATTAAGAATTTGTTGCTTCTTCAACTGTTTCCTTAATTATCTTTAAGCACATTCTTATTAGTGTTAAATCTATTATACTTTTGAAATTATGAGTTTAGCGTAATATTTTCTCCCTTTCAATTTATGTGAAAGGGAGACGAAATTTAAATAAAAAAAAGACTCTCCGTTTTAATTTAGATATTTCTAAACTTTTATAAAGATAAGGTTAATTATATTTTGTTCATGTGTGTAGAGCAACATCTAGAACGGTACAAATATTATTAAATACAATCAGAAGACTCTTTCTTCCAAATATTACAAGGATCTTCGTTTCTCAAACAAAACACGACAACACATAATAGTACATATCAATATATAGAAGCCTATGGCTTCCTAAAACCCCATTTGGCAGCATAATTGAGGAATTCCCTAATCTCATCTTCGTATATATATCCATCTCCATTTTTACTTACAAAATAAAGGGCTTTTTCAGCTTTCCGACGACAACAATGCAAACCCGCATCTTTAAAAGCAAACCTGAGTTCTTCCTTACAAAGCTTACCATCTCTATTCTTATCATATTTCCTGAGAATGCGTATCACATAATCTTCATTTATATGTATGCGATTACTTAGAAAAGGCATTTTTTTTTGTTTCTATGGTCAATTATTGGTGAATAATTTGTCAGCAAGGGGGGCTTCCTATATATAATGGCTAGCGTAGAGTTCACGATGACTCATTTTCTGTTCTGCGAATATTGATTTACTTGGAAAAAGGATTAAGATTTGTTGCTTCTTCAAATGATTCCTTACTTATCTTAAACGACATTCTTTTTAGCCTTGAGTTTATTGTACTTTTAAAATTATGAGTTTAGTGTATTACTCTCTTCGTTTTAATTTACGTGAATTTATTTGACTGAGCACAGAATTGGAAAAAAAAAGAAAAAAAAACTTTTGAACTTGTTGTGTAAAATAAGATACATATATTTTGTGTGGCTATAAATAATAAATTATTATATAAAGATAAATTGTTTCCAAATATACAAAATAATTATTCTTTTTGGCACATAATAAAAAGGAAATAGGCAGGGGCGGCTAGAGGGTCAAGCAACTAAAGCAGTTGCTTTAGGCCCCAAAATTATAGGGTCCCCAATTTTTATTTTTTATTTTTGTATTTTATTTTTTATATGTGTTCGGTATTTGTATTGAACCCCGACTAATTTGATTTCGCAGCGCCTAAGGTCTATTAGAAAAGAAAACACATTGTAACATGATATCATCCATAAGGCTCAAACTCAAAATACCTGATAAATAAATCATATCCACCCCACCACTATCCTTGAAGGTGGAACCTATTTTTTTTTATCAATAATAGATTTATAAGTTAGCTTTTATAAAGAAAAAAATTGAATATTTCAAAATAGAAAAGTAAAATCTTTTATCAAAAGTAAAGATAACTTTTAGTTTGTTATTGATATAATTGTTTGAACAAAAACCGAAGAAAGAGAATTACTCCCCTAAACCCTCACCCTAGATATAGAATTTAGCGTTATTTACTATTTTATGATTGACATCATTAGTGAACTACCTACATTATTTTTCTCTTTTTTACATTTCTCATTAGAAAATGCATAATAAACTTTTGGAGTCTCTATTTTAATATCTCTAATAATCCGAATTTCATTTTTATTCTCGTCAGGAAACGTGCACGGCAAAAGTTCTTGTTCTGTATTTATTTTAAAATAAAAAACAAGAGCGAAGAGCACTATTGAATAAGTTATATTGCACATTCTTAATTTTTTTCCCTATGCAGGCTTAAGCATTGCAACAAGTATATTGAAAAATCAACTAATTATTTCGATATCAAGTTATCAACTTCTTGAATCTAGTTTTATTTCTTAATATCAAAAATATTTTAAGAGTGATTAAATGATTTATAAAAGAGATTGTTAATAACTTTCTATCTCAAAAGCTAGAAAAAATAGATTTAAAATAAAAATATATATATGAAAGTTTTGTTTCAACAAAGGCCTCCAATTAAATTTTCGATTTAGGTCTCCAATCTTGTTGAGCCGCCCCTGAAAATAGGTTAGACATAAATAGAAAGGTATGCATCACTTGTTAAACTTTTAGTGATTCACGAAGTGGCTGCAATTGCCTCTGATTAGAGGAGTATTTTACGAAAGTATATCATTTTAAAAAGCACCAAATTGTCTTTAACAATTCTCTTTTGCTTTCGTTGTTCTTTATGTATGCATTCAAATTTTTTGACGATCAGTCAAACTAC
The DNA here is from genome assembly GCA_005239495.1 of Nicotiana undulata. Classification (NCBI taxonomy): domain Eukaryota; kingdom Viridiplantae; phylum Streptophyta; class Magnoliopsida; order Solanales; family Solanaceae; genus Nicotiana; species Nicotiana undulata. Next base: position 90,706 of record ML297950.1, on the reverse strand, counting down.
TCTCTCCGTTTCAGTTTAGGCCTAAAATTATGAAACTCTTTATTTTAATATTACTAAATTTAAAGATTACCTAAACTTATATTTTTATATTAAAAAATATCAACACAATCAAATATATTTGTACACCTTCACTTTAGTTATCGATAAAAAGATTCTGCACCTACCAACCCGCTGGTTTAGGTTGGGGTTGGATCAAAAGCATATGATGATTACTTTGGGCACGGAAACTTGTGAACATCTTATAAGAAATGATTTATTTTACGGCTAACACTATAAATGCGTATAGCTTAATTCATTAGGTAAGCCTATTAATATTCTGGTCAATTAATATTTAATTGACTCTAATACACTCCCCAAAGACTGATAGTACAAATCATGAGTTTTTAAGATTCGAAATTTACAAAGTTGGTATGAAATAGAATACATATCATCTGTTTGAAAATACATGAACTGGGTTTGTTGTTAAAACTATCAAGATCAAGAGGCAACTATGATCGGAACGCAGGTACATTTCCGATGCCAGCTCCCGCCATGTACATCCGCATAAAAAATCTGCACGCAAGGTGCAAAAGTGTAGTGTGAGTACAACCAACCCCATGTACTCAATAAGTCACAAACTTAATCTTAGGTTGAAAGTAGTGACGAGCTTTGTACCATAGGTCAGAGTCCACACCAATACCCAATAACATCTCATAAAATACATTCAAAGCAGCACAAGTAATAACTCAATAATAATATGCTCAGCTCGTATAACAGTAAAACTCAAATCTTTTACCGAAAGTCACCGAAATATGAGTAAGTCCGAGACCTATGATTTTTCTCAAAATTTTTAATGACAGATAAGAAATTTCATTATCAGATGGCATGAGGAAAAATACGTCTATATGCCTACATATCAAGTATGCATGTCTAATGCAATGCAACACAATGATGAACTCGCGTACTCACACTCTTAGAGTACTCAATCACTCAATATTGTGTGTGTATATGTATATATATATATATATAATAACTGACATTCAGTCACTCATTACTGTACAGGGACAATCCATCCCAGAGAACTTCATCCCAAATATGATAATGATTCAGGTAAGATCTATGCCCAGAGAAATTATAAATAAATAAGGAAACTCCATGTCGCCCTAGGAAGTCCATCCCAAATATAAATAATAAGGCAGCTCCATGCCCTAGGAAGTCAATAAACAACAACAACAAACCCAATTTGATCCCAACATGTGGGGTCTGGGGAGGGTAGTCTGTACTCAGACCTTACCCCTACCTAATGCAAGTAAAGAGGTTATTTCCAACAGATCCTCGGCTCAGGAAAGGGAAAGAAGAAGAAGAGGAAAGCAAAGAAGGAAGAAAGATGGAAGAGAAAATAAAAGGGAGAGATAAAGGATAAGTAGTACCAAATAATAGCAACAGGGAATACAATATCTGAGGCGAACAAAACCACATAACCTAATAAAAATCTAAGAATATGAAGGGACATGCATTCTACTAAGACTATTGGTGAACAACTATAAACTACCTACTAACCTTCTACCTTAATCCTCGACCTCCAGACCCACCTATCAAGGGTCATTTCCTTAGTGATCTGAAGCAGTGTCATGTCCTGCCTAATCACCTCTCCCCAGTACTTATTAGGCCTACCTCGACCTCTTCTCAAACTATGCATGGCACACCTCTCACACCTCCTGACAGGAGCATCAATGCTTCTTCTCTTAACATGTCCGAACCATCTCAGCCTCGACTCCCGTATCTTGTCCTCCATGAAGGCTACTCCCACTCTGTCTCGGATAGCTTCATTCTTAATCCTATCTCTCCTGGTACACCCACACATCCATCTCAACATCCTCATCTCTGCTATACTCATCTTCTGCACGTGGGAGTTCTTGACTGGCCAATACTCAGCCCCATACATCATAGTCGGTCGAACCACCACTCGATAAAACTTACCCTTAAGTCTTAGCGGCGCATTCTTATCACACAAAACACCGGAAGAGAGCCTCCACTTCATCCATTCCGCTCTGATGCGATGCGCGACATCTTTGTCAATCTCCCCGTTATCCTGGATAATAAAACTGAGATACTTAAAACTCGCTCTCTTGGGGATAACTTGAGCATCAAGCTTAACCTCTACGTCTTCATCATGGGTCCCGTCACTGAATTTGCACTCCAAGTGTTCTGTCTTGGTTCTACTCAGTTTGAAACCTTTAGACTCCAAGGTATGTCTCCAAACCTCTAACCTCGCGTTAACTCTGCTACGCATCTCATCAATCAACACTTTATCATCGACAAATAGCATGCACCAAGGAATCTCCCCTTGGATGTGTCCCGACAGTACATCCATCGCCAAGGCAAATAAAAATGTCCTAAGAGCCGATCCCTGGTGCAACCCCATCACCACAGGGAAGTGCTCCGAGTCACCACCCACAGTCCTTACCCGAGTCTTAGCATCATCATACATATCCTTAATTCGCCCCAGGTAAAGCTAAGTTCATTTTATTTATGACTGACGATTTCTCTAAATGGGTTGAAGCTCATGCTTTCGAGAAAGTCAGAGACAAATAAGTTATAGACTTCATCTTGGATCACATCGTTTACCGATTCGGGATACCCGCCGAGATAGTGTGAGACAATGGAAAGCAATTTATCGTCATCAAAATAGCGAAGTTCCTCGAAGATCATAAAATAAAAAGGATATTATCGACACCGTACCATCCTAGTAGGAATGGGAACGCCGAATCAACAAACAAAACCATCATTCAAAACCAAAAGAAAAGGTTGAACGATGCTAAGGGGAAATGGTGAGAAATTCTGCTCGAAGTCCTTTGGGCATATCGGACAACGACAAAATCTAGTACGGGGGCAACGTTGTTCTCCTTAGTATATGTCGCCGACGCTCTGATACCGGTTGAAATCGGGGAACCAAGCGTTAGGTTTCGATACACAACGGATAATCAAATCACGAGGCTATGAACACAAGCCTCGAATTTCTAGACGAAAAAGGGAGGCCGCCCTCGTTCGAATGGCCACCCAAAAACAGCGAATCGAAAGATACTATAATCGAAGAGCCAGTCTTCAACACTTCAAAATAGGGGATTTAGTTCTGAGAAAATTCACCCTCAACACTCGAGATCCAAACGAGGGAAAACTCTGCCCAAATTGGGAAGGACCGTATCAGGTGCTCGGTATCATCGGAAAGGGATTTTATAAGCTTGGCACGGTGAACGACGAATAACTGCCAAATAATTGGAACATATTACTTCTCAAAGGATATTATGGCAAAGGTATGACTCTCTCCATTTTTCATTTATTCAATACTAACTTATTGCAGGTGTTCGATCAAAGACATCAAGACCTTAGGTTTCAAAGCACGCGTCACACTCATTTTCCCTTAGATTGGTTTTTATCCCAAATGGGTTTTTCCGATGAGGTTTTTAACAAGGCAACAATTATATGTGCTACCTGGGGATAATTCAACAGTATCCAAGGCTTCTTTACAATTAACCTCAAATAATGGGGGGCATCACCCTTGGATGTTATGCTTTCAAGGAAGATGCTTTGTGTTAGTAGGGTTTCAATAGGAAAACTTTGTAATGGGTCATATGGTCGAATGAATCGTGTCCATATAGATTAGTTGATCCCCAATGGAAAAATATGTATGCATGTACAAATTATTGAAAGAAATATTTTTTTCTTATCAAATATCTTGTGCCTCAAAGAAAATTTTCAACTATGCAAGCTCCATGCTTATAATTTTTGTGAAAGATGGCTCAAGGGCCAAGTACAATTACACCTCGAATGATAAATGGCTCAAGGGAGAATTACAAATACTCTCGAATACTCGGGGACTGCCGTCGACAATCAACATGTTCGAATTATCTAAACTCGAATCCATAAGACCTCAAAGAGGCATCCCTCGATTTTTAGGCCAATGCCATCATTCTCGGGGACTAACAATTTGAATAAGATCGAAGTATTGTGGAGAAATAATCCCAAGAGGCATCCCAAAGGCTACGGCCAAGATATCCGAAACCCGCAATAAAAACAGTCCTTCAAATTTATTAAAAACCGGTAAAAAAAAAGGCTACCCTCGAAAAAATAATAAAAAGGGTTTCAATAAAATCAGCCCTCAAAAAACCTTAAGAGGTATCAAACTGTCCTAACACAAACATGCTAAGGCACAAAAAACAAAGGGATTTCAATCAACATTAAACCCTCAAAAAACCCAATGGGTAAAAAATACATGCTAATGCATAGGAAATTTTTAGTAAGTCTTTCAGCCGAAAGAGGAAAAAATGGCCCAATTTAAAAGGCCTAAGGGTTCCACTATTTCAAGCTCGAATAAAAACTCACTCGACTACGGCTCGAGGATTCATCACTACTCGATACAAACCTTAAGGAGTCTATTGTTGTAAGTTCGGACCTTACTCGAACTCGACTATAAAAACAGTGCTATCATGACTTCGATCAAGCCACCCAAAATCAAAATCTTGAACATATTAATCAAAGCATAAAATTGTGCTAAAATTTTACAAGGCACTAAGCATAATTGAAGACAAAAATTGAGAATGCATTCAAAAGAAAATTTTCTTTATATATATATATGAACAAAAATGTGTACACGGGACCGACAAGGGTCTTACAAAAAGGGAAAAGAAAAATAAAGTCCTAACTATGCCTTGGGTCGATTTCTTCATCGGGGCAGCTTTTCCTTCGGGCCCCTCGCCATTATCAGATCAACCTCAACTTCCCTCATCATCATCATCTTCATCATCGGAGGAGGCAAGCAACCTGGCATCGGCTTCAAGCCCCTTAGCTCAAACTATCTACTCAAAGAGGTCAAAGCCTCGAGCGTAGATTTCTTTGGGGGTAACCCTCTGAGATTGGCACTTAGCCAAATTATTACTCCACCGCACCCGATCAGAGGCCTCCCTAAGTTGAGTTTGGGCAGCCTCGGCATCAACCAGGTACATGGCTATGGACTTGTCAGCGATGACCTTCGTCTTTTCGACCTCCGCCTTGACCTCAGCAAGCTCGGCTTCGAGCTCTTCGATCCGTTTGGCCTGAGCTGAGCTCTTCATTTTAGTGCTCCGAAGTTGAACTTCGGCCGATGAGAGTTAGGCCGAGGCATCCTCCATGTTCTCCTTCCACCGATTGCAGTCAGCCTTAACCTGATCGACTTCCCCCGAAATAGCTCAATCCTTTCAATATTCTGCTGCAACTGAGACATCTAAGTGTTAGCCTCCACCCTAGGATCAAGTCCGTATTTTTTCAAAAGGAAATTCACCTGCTCATTCAACTCGGCCTCTTCCTTACAAGCCCTAGCCAAGTCTGCTCGAAGGTCCCTGAGCTCTTCATCCTTTTGATTGCAAAGGAGCTTTAAAGCATTCATCTCCTCCGAGGTTTTCTGGAGCCCGGCCTCACATTGGCCCAGGTCGGCCCGAGACTTGGTAAAGGCCTATACAAGGAGAAAGATATAAGTTAGACTTAAATAAAAAAAGAAAAAGAAGGAGAAGAATTACAACAACTAATGCTTACCCAAGATAGGAGACGTTGAGCCTCTTCAAAAAATGTGGATGCATCATTAAGGTCGGAGGCATCATCGACCCCAGTAAAGCAATCCCGAAAGGGATCCTCTTCACCAGAGACTCTGCCTATGTTGGGTTTCTTCAAGGCCCGAGCATCTCTTATTGCCTCCTCGGAGTAAGTCGGCAACGAGGGCGAATGACTTGCTGTCATTGCCCCGAGCAAGTCGCTCGGGGCGCTCTATTCTGCCGCTGGAGTTTCAGAACCGGCCCCGTCCGATATGTTTGTAGATGTAGAGATATGAACTCGACCCCAGGCAATTCGGGGTCATCACCCGAACCTTTCTAGGAAGCCTCCTCACCATGAGGCCTGGTTCCAGTAGTCGCATCCGGCTATGAAGGTTTGGCGGCCTCGACAGTCTTCTTGGGTTGAGCCAGTAATGTCGAGGCGTCTCTTTCTTCTTCTTCTTCTTCTTCTTCTCCTTCTCCTTCTTCTTCTTCTTCTTCTTCTTCTTCTTCTTCTTCTTCTCTCAAGCTTACTCTTCTCTCAAGCTTCAGACCGAGTCCATAGTGAGAGCAATGACCTTCCTCTTGATCCTTCGAGGTTTGGGTTTGGGGTCCTCGGACAGCGAGACCCCCTTCCTTTTCTTGTCTTTCTCTGACTTCGAAATCGGGAACTTGGCCTCTTCCTCGCATCTGGGGGGCCTCAAGATTGCATCTTTGGTCATGCCTACTAATAAAGAAATGTATGGAAAGTATCTCGAATATAAGGAAGAAAATATTTACCATGGTTCTTTGCCTTCTATTTGCCATTTGCCAAGTCACGCCAGCTACACTCGACATGGGAGGAAGTCGAGGCCAACTTCCGAACCCAGTATTGAAGGTCAGGGACCGCGAGAGGCATCCATGCAACCGTTGCATAACAAATAAAAATGTTACATAAAGCAAAGGTGGAGTACGAAGGCTAATGGGTAATTCATTACTTACAATCGGGGTTCCACTTCTCGGGGAACACAAACTGGCTCATCCAAACCCGTTCCTTGTCCTCATCGATGCTCATGAACAATGCCTTCGTTGCTCGGCGTTGAAGCTTGATCAATCCTCAGAAAATTTGGGGTTGATATAACCGCATGAGGTGGATAAGAGTGAACTCCATACCCTCGACCTTGCTAGAGAAGAAGAGGAGCATGATCACAATGCACCAGAACGAGAGGTAAACCTGCTCGAGGGTGACCTGGTACCTTTTGCAAAAAAATCGACGATAACTGGGTCGAGGGGACCCAATGTGAAGGGGTAAGTGTAAACACTTAGAAATCCTTCCACATGAGTAGTAATGCTCTCCTCAGGAGCATGGATTTGTACCACGACCTCGGGGCCCCAGTTGCAGCCCCTCTTCATGGCCCCGAGGTGGATCGTCGTTATGGAGCAGATGTATCTCGACACATGTTCCTATCGGCCTGGGACCGATGAAGGGTTCTCGACTTTGAAGTCGGATTTTAAAGTGCATGGGCCAGGAACATAATCGTGAGGGAGCAGTTTCACCAGTGTTTTGTCACTAGCCAACCGCGAAGAAGAGAAAGAAGCTTTCTCCTTTTGTGGGACAGTTTTGGAGGTTTTCGCCATTGATTTAGGTAGAGAGAAGTGGAGAAAGGTGAAACTTGGTGTTTTGGTGCTAAAGAAGGTGACTCAACGGGCAGTGTAAGAGAAGATATGGAGAGAGTTAAAGGACTTAGAAGTTTGGTGAAGGTGAAAAGTAAAGTTTTGATTCAACAAAAGAGTCTATACTTATAGATTTACGGCGACAATTCGGTGGTGCTAATGGCCGACCGCCTACTGACAAGCATTAATAATTTGGGGAACTGTACTGACGGGACGTTTCAGTCACCTCCGTTGATTACGTCACGAGGATGACATCACTATCGAGGTATCCAGAAAATCGAGGCTTAAGTTGTTTCTTATCATTTTATTCTAAGAAACGAGGGGACTATCTGTATACGGTAGAAACCGGGGCTACCCGATTTCATTCCTTGATCGAGATAGGAATGTCACATCAAAGAGCTAGGACGACGAGTCCGAAATCGAAGACTCTTTCCAGACCGAGGTCGACATCAATAATCGAGGCCAGAAATAGGCAGACTCCGAAGCGATATCGGTTTAGCTTAATGACGGAAAGGACGAGATATTCATGACAGGTCGAGGATCGCGGCGTGAATCTCGGAACGGATCGATCTATGACGGTTAATCAGTTGTTAATATGAATTTTCTACTATAATTAGAAGTGTACCTTATTTAGGACTCCTCTATTATATAAAGAGGAATCACATTCATTTGTAATCCTCATTATTCATTGATAAAAATACATACACTCATTAGTCTCTTGATATTGCGCTTATTGTTTGTCAGAATTGCTTTATCATTTACTATTCTTATTATTCCACCTCGAGACTGTCTCAAATCGAGGTCGAGGCTTTGCTTACATATTGGTTTGATTTATTTTATTGTCTGATTCATCTGTTTGATTCCTTGTTTATCAATTGGTATTGGATTAAATTACATATTCTTAAAAATTACAATATAAGTTTAATTATTATCCGAATTTGAAGGTAAACACGTATTGTTACAATAAATAATGTTTTTACAAAATTGTAGTACAGTTCAACGAAGAGGAAAACTTTTCATTTGCTGAGCTTTGAGTCGGCCCCAAAAGTTTTCAAAGATACAAATAGACCCCGCCTTCACTTAATTCGTTCTTAGTATTATTATTGGTCGAAAATAAAGGGAAAATTGGAGTCAATTCCCTTAATATCGGACTCACAGGTTTTGACTAATTATTCCGACTAGGTAAGTGAAAATTCTTGGTTCCGATTCTTGGCAGTGTGTAACACGGAGAGTTTATGTTCATGAATGACCCTCAGTTGGACCAGAAAGCACAATAATTGAGAATTTTCTATGATGTCCTTTTACCGGCCAAAATACACAAGCCCGATAACGTCATCATTATGATATCAGTTATAGACATAGGGAAGACATATCTACATATTCTAAAGTTTTATTGAAAGATAAGGTTAATAATATCATGATTTAGCTACTAGAACAAAAGTTACATAGAAAACGTTGAACATATAGACAGTTACATAGTAGTACGTATATTATTATATACAATCAAAAGACCCTTTCTTCCAATATTACAAGGATCTTTGGTTTTCCAACAAAACAAAACACGACAACACAAAAGCAGCTAGCAACAACAAAAGATACAGACCAAGAGGCAAAATATATAGAAGCCTATGAGATATTAAAACCCCATTTGGAAGCATATTGAACGAACTCACTAATCTCATCTTCGCTAATATATCCATCACCATTTTTATCTGCAAAACGAAGGGCTTTTCCAGCTTTCCAACGACAGAAATGCAAACCCATATCTTTAAAAGCTAACCTGAGTTCTTGCTTGCTGAGTTTACCATCTTTATTCTTATCATATTTCTTGAGCATACCTTTCACTTGCTCGTCAGTTAGTGGGTGACTCAATCCTCTAGGACTGAACCAAGGCATTTTTTCTTTATTTTTTGTCTCCTTCCTTAGGAATATAGGGAAGTGGTGGATAAATTTTCAACCAGGGACGCTTCGTATATATAAAAGGCCAGCTTATATTCCGTCATTTTCTTGTGCGAATGTTTTTACTTGGATAAAGATTAAGAATTTATTCTTTCTTTAACTGTTCCCTTCTTCCTTTAACTAATTGTTAGGATGAATGTGAATTAACGTAAACTATGTTAGGGTAAAAAGTAACTGACTAATCTTAACTAAATATCTAATAATTCTCTTTTGCTTAGATGCTTTTAACCTTTTTAAGATCTATTCAGTATCTTTGAACCCTTATCCTTCACGCTGAACTTGACTGAAAAGTTGAAGTAAGAATAGGAAGTAAAAGAATTGTAGGCCCCGCTCTGGATGATTCTTCGTTGTTTTCATTTTCATTTTTGGTGAAATCAATAGTGACCTATGTAAAAATTAAGGGAAGGATTGTGCGTATTGGGTTAGGAAAATGTTTGTGTTTACCCGAAAAATGGTATAGTTGAACTTGTTCGTGGTTTCTGGACAAGTGAATTAATTTGATCTAAAAAATAATGAAATAACTGATGAAATATAATACTTAGCCTTAGAATGTAAATGGAAAGGCAGAGCTGATGAATCCGGGAATGAGGTTTCCGGGCGCAGCAGTGATAAGATCAAAAAGCGAGAAAGTAGAATTGTATTGAAATGCTGTATAGAATGTAGTGTAAGTCAGCCAGAAAATTTATGTCCTATACAATAATAACTGAGCTTCATCATCTTTAATGCTGCAAAATATTATGTATTAAATGTTACCGGGCGTAGAGCATTTAATACACCTTTATGATTGTTATTCCTTCCGGTGACAAGTGAAATAGCTATGTTCGGTGGCCATCCCTATGTTGTGTTCCACGTGTCCTTCCTTTAAGCGGTCACGTGTCATGTCGTATTTTTCTTTATACAGATAGTCCCCCTGCTTTCCGGTAATATAATTTTGAGTTACCGAAAAGTTGGTAGAAATCACCTTTTTGGCGGGAATTACTATAACTCCCTTGGAAGTTCTCTGACAATTGATTAGACGCACGTCTCTACAGCATTTAATGACCTGAACACGCGTCATCCCATGATTTAGCTCGATTATCGAGGTAATCATGGCCATGAATTTAGCCGCCAAAATTTTACTTATACGCACCATCCTTTTCTTATGTACTTCATAATCTCTCAAACTTCTAATTCGCATCTTTATTCCCCAACTTTTTCTTGATCTTCTTCGAACCAGAAATTTTTCTTCCTTCTATTCCAATGGCTTCCTCTTCAAAACGTGCAAGTTCTTCAAAGGGAAAGAACAAAACCGAGGATTTAAGTTCCTGCAGCAATGGGTTCCATCATCCTAAGAAGGCTTAGTACTTCTAAGGATTTTGAAGGAAAATTTCATACTGCTAACCCTCGCACATGGGCTGTTAGTAGGTATCCTTCTTCTATTCGACCTTCCAATATTCATGCTATGAAGGAAGATTACCGTTGCCCTGAGTTAGATACTATTGCTTCTGATTTATCGGAGCGAGTGACCTTTCCCAAGGAAGGCATTACATATTTCTTCACATATTCCTTTACTTTGGGTGCGTTTTCTTTGAGCGGAGAGTTTCGTTCCGTGATTGCGGAGTTTTGCCTTTGCTACCAGGTGTGTTTGGCACAGGTAAGTCCTTTAGTTTGGAGGACGATCTCCTGCCTTCGGTGCTTGTTCCTAGAAACTAGATAGGAGCTAACCCTAGCTCATATGATGAATCTTTATTCCACCAAAATCTTCTACGGGGGAATGATAAACCTTTGCAAGCGTGGCCACCATGCTTTGCTGTATAACATGGACGACGACAACAACCATCGGTGGATGGAACGGTTCGTTGCAGTAGCCACTAGTGACTTTTTTCCAACAACAGCTTCATCATTTCCTGATGCTTGGAACTGTTCTCGTAAGTTCCCTTTAATACATTTTATCCTACTAAATATTTTTTCATGCTTGTATTGATCCTTCAATCTTCATTTATTTCAGCGACTCGATGGATCCCACCGATGGTAGAGGGATTAGACCGGTGGGTTCAAAATATCTTAGACATCACAGCGCCCGAAATCTGTTTGTGGAAAGAGCTGTCATTAAATACAGGTGGAAGGCCAAAAATCATAACTTTAATTTACCTTGTTTTCACTTTTTGTATATGAAGAACTTGGTTGAACCCTTCTGGCTTGTTCGCGAAATTAGGTTTACCTGCGGGCTCAGTTGATGTTCCCGAGGAGGATGCATTGGCTGACCCTGTTGATGCGGCGAGGCTGCTTCAGGAGGCACTTACTCGAACAAGCGTCCCCGGGCCTTCTTCGGGCGCAAACGTTTCTTCACGAAGTCCCCGGCTAGGGAACAAGCAACCAAAAAGAAGACCTTCCTCTGCAGCCATGGAAAAAAATAAGAGGGAAAAGGTCGATGCCCCCGAGTCATCTCCGGTGGCGAAGGTGACTGACCCTCCTTCAGGGCCGATCATAGAAACTGTGATGATCGACGATGATGAAGAAGCTAGTGATAAGGGAGATTCTTTACATAGAAGGATACGATCTTCATCATCTCAACAGGATGCTCGACGTGTTAAGACAATTGCAACAGCTGAATATGACGTCTCATTACTTTAGGGAGACTGAGCCCGAAATGGTTAACTAAAAACGCGTAAGAGCCTTGAAGCCAGCATAAAAAGCCTTCGGGCAAGTGAAACAGACAATCAAGTGAAACCTGAATGCTATGGAAAGTTAGACCTATAATGATGATTCCAATGTCTATCCAACAATGATAGACATTTGGGTATACAAAATCAGATTGAAGTAAACGTAGGTCAACTATACAAACATGCACAACTAATCCTAAATCTACTAAGAGGATGAGTGGGAAGATATACTTCCATATACAAAACATTCTACTGCTAAAAGATGAATATAAGTTGTAGAGACTCCCTATAAAGTATGGCAAAATACATGTAAATGTAGAAGGGATTGTCTTCAACTTTGCTTTGCTATTGAAATCAAAGAAAGCTAAGTTGAAGATAGCCATCAAAAGAACCCCTTCATGTGAGCAATGGAGCTGCTGCCGAGGACTGTGTAAGACAGTAGAGAGTGATTTTTTCCTGTTGTGAGTAACCATAAACTGCCAGAAACAGGAGTGGTTTTCTGGCTTCTTGAACATTTTATATGATGTTTGCAACTGGTAAAATGACAAGGCATGGGGAATAGGTATGGGACCCTAATTGTTCCCTGCTGAGAACATGGATGAGCAGAAGTAGGACAACATTTGTGGGGCATATGTTGCTGGGGGTAGCTGTGTGGACAGGGCAATGGAGTTAAGTCTGAGGCCCTGTGGAAATTCTGCAGGTGGTGTGAAAGGCTAGCAGGTTGCTAAAAAACTTGTTGCATGATAGTTGGGAGGTTCATGGATGACTGCTGATGTGTCATCTGTGGAGAGGTCTTCTGGTGAAGTTCCTTATCTTCAAGGAGAGAGCAACAATAAAACTAAGTATAGGATATATGGGGCCTGCAAAAAAGAAACCATTGTTAGTTAAAAACTAAGTTTTTCTGCTCCTTTTCTTTCTATTTCTTCTTTGAGGATCAATGGTGTTTATTTTGGGCTTGTAGGGATTCAAGTCTTCTTCTCCTAGGTTCTTGTGGGTTCTAAGAGCAGAAATGTGAGCTAAGCATTTCCTGTTGGATCTGCTGGCAATGAGAGAGGGAGGTAGTTGTGTGGTGTGTGATGTTGATTTTTGTGATGGTGCTTGGTATGTGTGGTGTGTTATTGTGGTTGTTGGTTATGTTATCTGTGAGGGAGTGTGTGTGAGAGGGTGAGTTCCAAGATATGGTAATTGGAAAACTGCCAATAGAGTGTGCAAGTCATTATAGATAAAACCTGCAAAAAAGAAAACAAGGTTAGTTTAACTGTTGACACCACTGCTCTCCTCACAGTGAACTTGAACAAGGTGAGTGATGGCTTCTTTTACAAGGTTTGTCTCCATTTCAGAAAAATAGTTAACTGCAAGCATTGGAAGAGTGGTGATTGGTAAGTTACTGTGAGGGAGGCTTGAGCTTCCTCATCTTCTTGTGTCTGAAGGCTGGTGTGCCTAAGTAGTCCTGAAGAATCTATCATTTGATGTTATTAGGTAAAGAGGAGGATGAGGTGTAGTTGGACAGTGTTGTGAGCTCATGACTTAATTTTGATAGTGAGTCCGCTGGGACATTGGCTTCTCTTTAGGTGTGTGAGCATCTGAAGCTTTCACATTGATTACATAGGTCTGAGAGCTACTGTAGTTTCATCTTCAAGGACCAAGGGAAATCTTTACCATTAGTTAGCCACTGAATTAGGAGTGCAGAACCAGATTCCAGATGAACCTTAGTGAACCCATTGTTCAAACACCATTGGATACCTAAGATAGTTGCTTCAATTTCTGCAAAGTTATTGGTACTTTCCCCTAAAGGTGTAGTAATGGCATGAATGAAACCACAGTTCTGATCCCTAGTAATCACCCTTGCACCAATCTTTCTTGGGTTTGTGAGTGCACTCCCCTCACTGTTGATCTTCACAAAGCCATGGATAGGCTTATTCCAAACTACCTGAATGAAGATGGTTTGATGTTGGAGGTTCTCAATGAAGGGATATAACTCCTGCCAATTGATGGGCCATTTGATTTCTGAAAAGTTGGCTCGAAGAAACAAGTTGATGTTAGAGTTAATGGAGAATAAAACTCTGGTCAAAGAGGAGGGTTTGGCTCCATATTTGGCACTGCACCTTTTCTTCCACAAATTCCAATAGATTATGATAGGCATGGTGTGTAGGATGAGTCTTTGTACTTCATTGTGACTGCTAAGAAGCCACCACTTCATCAGAAGTATTCTGAGTGGCATGTCTTCAGTTTGAATTCCAACTTGCCCTCCAAATTTCCTCCACACAATTCTGGCAAGGTTACCCACACTAAAGAGGTGTTCGACTGTTTCATTGGAATGAACAGAGCAACAAACACACCTAGTAACAGTAGGATTGCTTAAAACTAGCACCCTGTCATCAGTTGGAAGTTTATTTCTGAGGGATCTCCAAAAACAAAATGACCATTTTAATGGTATCTTTTTGTGCCATGTCATCTTATTGGAGAAGTTACGTTGCTTCTTTTTTCTGATTAATTCCCATGCAGAAGCACATGTGAACCTACCATCAGTAGTAGGGGGTCCAAATAATTTTAGCTTGCAAGTTATTGTTGAAAAATATAGGGATCTGAATGATCAGGTGGATCATGTGAGTTGGTGCACTCTCATGAGTCTTTGAAGGTTCCACTGGCCATTATTCCAGAAGTAGGAGACTGAAACATTCCCAGGTCTGCCTCGTTCATTTCTGTGAGCTGCTAGAGGGCCTGACCCCAACTAGTTATCCCACTAAAAGCTGCAATTTCCAGAAAGTAGTCTCCATTGGATGTTCTTTTCAGATTTCTCTTGTTAACAGTCGATCTTTTCCATGCTTGTGATTGTCCTGTATCCCATTTTTTGGAGATGGGATTAGATCTTTGATAGTACTTGGCTTAAAGAAAGCTACTCCACAAAGACTAAGTAGATCTAAAATGCCACCATTGTTTGTATTCCATTGATTTGCAAATGTCTTATATGGTTCTGAAGCCAAGACCCCCTTCATTCACAGGGAAACATAACTTGTGCCATGATTCCCAATGGTACTTCCTTTTGTTATCTTCCATGCCCCAGAAGAAGTTTGCTGCTAGCTTCTCAATTTGTTTCATGACTGTCTTAGGAGGAGAGATTGCTGACAGCAGATAGATTGGCATAGATTGGAGAACATGCTTTATCAGAGTAGCCCTTCCTCCATGTGACAACATTTTTCCATGCCAGCCCCTGATTCTTCCCACAATTTTGGAGGTTAGTGTAACGACCCGACCGGTCGTTTTGCGTATTAGGACCCCGTTCCCCTAGATTAAACTTCCCATAGCGGCTTCTCGTGATTTATGACTTGCGGGGGACGGGTGGTTCGGGATTTGGAAGTGTTTAGAGTGCTATAGGAACACTTGGTTCCTTAAGGTTGGCCTTTTTGGTAAAGTTTGACTTCGGTCAACATTTTGAGCAAACCACCTCGGAATTGAGTTCCCACAGTTTCAGTAGCTTCGTATGATGATTTCGGAATTAGGTGTAGGTTCGAAACGGATTTTCGATGACCCGGGAGCATTTCGGTGCCCAATATAGAAATACGGATTTCCTTAAGTTTGAAATTTGGTTTGGAACGAGATTTTGTGTTATCGAGGTCCGAACGGAATTCTGAGATCGGGAATAGTTCCGATATGTCATTTATGACTTGTCTGCAAAATTTGAAGTCATTCCGAGTATTATAGGTCGGACCGGCTCATCGTTATAGAAATCAAGAACTTGGAGTTCTTAATTTATGTATTTGGGGGTTTTGGGGTGTGATTTTTGAGTTTTAGCATTGTTTCGAGTGTTTCGAAGGCTCGAGCGAGTCCGTATTATGATTTGGGACTTGTTGGTAAATTTGGACGGGGGCCTAGGTGGGCCCAGGTGCCTACCGGACACCACACGAGCCAAAAACCAGCCAAAACAACTGCTGGTGCATCTGTTGCTGGTGTGACCGCAAGTGCGGTTGCCCAGTCGCAGGTGTGGGACCGCTCATGCGGTCCCAGCCTCGCAGGTGCAGAAAAGCCCTGGGGTGTACCTTTCTCGCAGGTGCAGACAAAAGTCCGCAGGAGCGGAACCGCTGGTGCGGTCATCCTCCGCAGGTGCGACCCTAGCCCCTCTTGCCCAGTTCCGCAGGTGCGAGCCCGAGCTCGCCGGTGCAGTCCTCGAGCCGCAGGTGCGGAATCCCTGTAGGCAGGCAGTATATATTCTTTAAAACTCGGGATTCTTCATCTTTTAACATATAAAATCCTCCATTTGAGAGCTTGAATAAATTATCCCACGACCTAGCGTATGTCAAGGTAAGTTAATTCCACTTCAATACTAGATTAATACATAGATTTCAACTTGGGTTAACTATGATATCATTGAAAAAATCAAGAATTAGGTAGTACTTAGGGTTCTTGAGGAAAATTGGTGAATTGTCTGTTTATTGTTATGAATTCAAGTAGAAATCACATATTAATGATCCTTAGGCTATGGGTGAGTGATTCCTTCGAGAATTTTCGAAATTCGAGCGTGCAGGCCCGGGGTCGAAATTTGGGAATTCTTCAAGAATGTTAAATTATTGAGTAAATAGGATAATTTCCCTTCCTTGAGCTTGAATTGATATCATTGTACCATATTTGGCTAGTTGCGAGTCCTCGGGTGTAGAGATTCGGAGTTTCGGGCGCATCCTTGGTCCGAAGGGTAGATTCGACACGAGGTGAGTCTCCTTTCTAACCTTGTAAGAGGGAATTATCCCCATAGGTGATTTATATGCTATGTGTAATTGTTTTGGGGGCTACGTGCATACAAAGTGACGAGAGTCCATACATAGCGACCATTATTGTTAAGTCCGAGTGGTTAGGCCCACAACATGCCTTATATTCTTCCTTGTAATGACTATTGTGTTATAAACTCATGTTATGATTAGCATTGTTTCTCTGAGATTTCATGGAATGGGATAATTGGGAGGAAAATGTTATGGAAAGTAAATTTTAATAATATTGTATATGCTTGTGACCGCTCGCAATTTACATTCCGCGAGCGGAGTGTGATTTCCCCCACTCTTATGGGAGCGGTCCGTATGCCACGACGGATTAAAAAAACGCACTTATGGTTCGGGCGGCTCATTCCTCGGCAGTGCGCAGACATGACTATGGTAGGAATTCACTTATGGGACAGGCCGTTTGATCCTCAGCGGTGCATTGATATTATCCTTCTGACTCCGGCTGGTTGTCTTACCCTTATATGCGCTTGGTTATTTGGTACCGTTAACATTGATATTGACTTGACGGTTATTTCGGGGAAAAGGAAAGTGTACATTGTTGTCTATTTTCAGTAGTTATCTGGATCTCTGTACTTGATATGCATTTACTACTTACTGTCTTACCTGCCTACTGTATTTCATTATATCCTGTCATATGTTATATTATTGGACCTTAGTGAGTGTCAAGTCGACCTCTCGTCACTACTTCTTCGAGATTAGACGGGATACTCACTGGGTACATATTATTTATGTACTCATGCTGCACTTCTGTACTTAACTGTACAGGTTCTGAGGCTGGTGCATCTGATTATCAGACCGGAGCTAGATATTGACCGTAGCGGACCTGACTTCACGGTGAGCTGCTTCTTCTGGCGATCCCCAGCAGCACCATGGAGTTTTATTTACTTTTGTTTCCCGTCTATTTATTCAGACAGTGGGATTGTATATTCTATATTTTGGTTATCATGTTAGTATGCTCGTGACACTCGTGACACTAGTTCCTGGCACACACGTAGTGGTTATTTTGGGATTTTGGGCTGTATATATATATATTCTCATCTTTTGGATCACGCTTCTTTATAGCTATTTTATCTACCATTGGGTTATTATCTTTCGATATCATGATTTAACTTGTTAAATTCGGTAAATAGGTGAATAATTGAATCAAATAAAAAGAAACACATAGTGAAATTTATGTTGGCTTGCCTAACCCCGTTGTTGGACGCCATCATGACCTGGATTAGGATTTGGGTCGTGACAACATGGTATCAGAGCTCTAGGTTCACGTAAGTCTCACGAGTCGCGGGCAGGCCCAGTAGAGTCTTGCGGATCGGAACGGAGACGTCTGTACTTATCTTTAGGAGGCTATCGGGTGTTAGGAAACCTTTTTTTTTTTCATAATCTATCGTGCAATCGATGATGTACTCAAAGTTATTATTCTATTCTCTCACAGATGGTGAGGACATGCGCATCCGATGTTCCTAATCCGGGAGATGTCGCTACCCCCGTCGCCCGAGGTCGTGGTCGAGGCAGGGGGAGGGCACCTGCTCGAGGTAGGGGACGAGGGTGCCCCAGAGCTATACCAGTGGACGGGCTTCCAGGAGGTCATGGGCCGTATGATGAGATTCATGGACACCATGTCCCAGGCTGGTCTATTCCTAGCAGATCCTGCCACTTCTCAGGCGGGAGGGGGAGTCCAAACCCCTACCGCTCAAGCCGCAGGACAGACAGCAGAAGTACACCATACCCCGGGTACACTGCCCGTGGGTGGGGTCCAGCCTGTAGCAGCAGCACCAGAGCCCAGACCAGTTGCGGAGGGCGATCAGCAGAAGATGTTGGATAGATGGACTCGGTTACGTCCTCCAGTCTTCGGGGGTGAGCGAGGTAAGGATGCCCAGGACTTCATTGACAGGTGCAGGTACAGACTGCACAACATGAGGATTTTGGAGTCTCATGGAGTCGACTTCACTATATTTCAGCTAGAGGGAAGAGCTCGCAGGTGGTGGCAGTCTTATATACTCAGTAGGCCAACAGATTCTCCTCCTGTCACCTGGGAGCATTTCACACAGATGTTCTTGGACAAATATATTCCACCCTCTGAGAGGCAAGAGATGCGGCGTCAGTTTGAGCAGCTAGAGCAGGGGCAGATGTCAGTGACGGATTATGAGGCCAGATTTTCAGAGTTGTCCCATCATGCACTTATAATACTGCCTACAGATGCCGAGAAAGTTCAGAGATTTGTGGTTGGGTTACATCCAGGTATTAGAGCCACCATGGCCAGCGAGGTGGAGATGGGTACTCCGTATCGGCTCGTGGTAGAGATTGCTCGCAGGATCGAGGGTTATCGGTTGCGGAGTAGGGAGCAGGGTCAGCAGGACAAAAGGTCAGGTTCTCCGGAGACTTCAGGGATGCCCCGGTTAGGAGCAGGGGTCAGTTTGAGGGTGGTCAGACCAGCAGGACTCCATATTCAGCACCTCTACCACCTCCCCGAGGTGTTCCAGTGAGGCCTCAGTTCAGTGCCATGCCAGAGCGCTCCCACCGTCCTCCAGCTATTTAGAGTTCACCCAGTGGTTATCACAGTCACCACGGATCCTCCAGTTCATACTTCAGTGCTATGCTAGAGGGTCCACATTGCTCCCCGTCTATTCAGGGTTCTTCTTCTTCGGGGCAGCGTGCTATAATGCATGGGAGTTCTTACGAGTGTGAGGAGACAGGTCATATGATGAGGCATTGTCCCAGGTATCGGGGCAAGGCCATGTAGCAGAGTTATCAGCCCATGGGTCCAGCACCAGCAGTCTGGCCGCCTAGAGGTGGAGGACAGGTCGGTAGGGGTCGTCCTAGAGCTAGAGGGGGAGGCCAGTCAGGAGGAGGTCAGTCAACTCTTGTGCACTCTGGGGAGCTCCGTCATTAGGTGCTACAGCCAGATTTTATGCCATTCCGGCCAGGTCAGATGCAGTGGCCTTAGACGCCGTGATCACAGGTATTATTTTAGTATGTGGTAGAGAGGCTTCAGTATTATTTGATCCAGGATCCACATATTCATATGTTTCAGCACTATTTGCTCATTTTTGAGTGTTCCTCGTGAGTCCTTGGGTTCACCTATATATATGTCCACTCCTGTGGGCGATTCTGTGGTGGTAGACCGGGTCTATCGGTCATGTGTGATTACCTTCTGTGGGTTCTAGACTAGAGCGGACCTCTTATTGCTCGACATGGTTGATTTCGAGGTCATTCTAGGCATGGATTGGCTATCTCCTTATCATGTCGTACAGGATTTCCATGCCAAAACAGTTACTTTAGCCATGCCTGAGTCGCCGAGGCTGGAGTGGAGGGGCTCTTCAATTAGTGCATCCAGCCGGGTCTTTTCTTTCATGAAGGCTCGACATACGGTCGAGAAAGGTTGTTTGGCTTACCTTGCTTATGTGCGCGACACCACCGCCGAGTCTCCGACTATTGATTCGGTGCCAGTTGTTTGAGAGTTTGCAGATGTGTTTCCTTCAGACCTTCCAGGCATGCCTCCAGATCGAGATATTGATTTCTGTATTGATTTGGCTCCAGATACTCAACCCATTTCTATTCCCCCGTACCGTATGGCTCCTAAGGAGTTGAAAGAGTTGAAGGAGCAGCTTGAGGAGTTGTTGGCTAAGGGGTTCATCAGGCCGAGTGTATTGTCGTGGGGTGCTCCAGTCCTATTTGTGAAGAAGAAGGATGGGTCTATGCGGATGTGTATTGATTATCGCCAGTTGAATAAGGTTACCATTAAGAACCAGTATCCTCTGCCGCGCATTGATGATCTGTTGACCAGTTTCAGGGTGCTCATGTGTTTTCTAATATTGATTTGAGATCAGGTTATCATCAGTTGAAGATTCGGGCCTCAGATGTTCCGAAGACTGCATTTCGTACCAGATATGGCCATTATGAGTTCCTGGTGATGTCCTTTGGTTTGACTAATTCCCCAACAACATTCATGGACTTAATGAATAGGGTATTCAGTCCGTATATTGATTCCTTCGTCATCGTCTTCATTGATGACATCTTGATTTATTCGTGGAGCCTAGGTGAGCATGAGCAGCATTTGAGAGTTGTGCTCCACACCTTGCAGGAACAGAAGCTATATGCTAAGTTCTCCAAGTGTGAGTTCTGGTTAGAGTCTGTGGCATTTCTGGGGCATGTGGTATCCGAAGAGGGTATCAAGGTTGATCCACAGAAGATTGAGGTAGTTCAGAGTTGGCCGCGTCCTACTTCAGCTACAGAGAGCAGGAGCTTTTTGGGCCTAGCAGGCTATTATCGCCGATTCGTGGAGGGGTTCTCCTCTATTGCAGCTCCATTGACTAGATTGACTCATAAGAATGCCCCATTTTGATGGTCCGACGAGTGTGAGGCGAGCTTTCAGAAGCTCAAGTCATCATTGACCTCAGCACCAGTTTTGACATTGCCTTCCAGTTCTGGGATGTATACGGTGTATTGCAACGCTTCACGCATTGGGTTGGGATGTGTGTTGATGCAGGATGGGAGAGTTATTGCTTATGCTTCGCGCCAGCTGAAGGTTCATGAGAAGAATTACCTTGTGCATGACTTGGAGTTGGCAGCGATTGTTCATGCTTTGAAGATTTGGAGGCACTACTTGTATGGTGTGTCCTGTGAGGTTTATACAGACCACCGTAATTTGCAGCACTTGTTCAAGCAGAGGGATCTTAATTTGAGGCAACGCAGGTGGCTTGAGTTGTTGAACGACTATGATATCGCCATTCTTTAGCATCCGGGCAAGGCTAATGTGGTAGCAGATGCCTTGAGAAGGAGGGCAGAGAGTATGGGTAGCTTGGCCTACATTGAAGCAGAAGAGAGACTTCTAGCCTTGGACATTCAGTCTTTGGCTAATCGCCTGGTGAGATTAGATCTTTCGGAGCCTCGTTGAGTTCTAGCCCATGTGGTTTCTCAGTCTTCATTATTGGGGGAGATTAAGGCTCGGCAATTTGATGATTCGTGTCTAGAAGAGCCTCGGGAGACAGTGGTCCAGGGCAGGGCCAAGGAGGTTACTTTAGGCGAGGATGGTGTTCTGAGACTCCAGGGCGATTGTGTGTTCCTGATGTTGATGGCCTGAGGGAGAGGATTCTAGTGGAGGCGCACAATTCTCGATATTCTGTTCATCCAGGTGCGACAAAGATGTATCGTGATTTGAAGCAACATTACTGGTGGAGGCGGATGAAGAAGGACATTGTGCAGTATGTGGTTAGGTGTCTAAATTGCCAGCAGGTTAAGTACGAGCATCAGAGGCCAAGAGGCCTAATTCAGCAGATGCCCATTCCTGAGTGGAAATAGGAGCGCATCACTATGGACTTCGTGGTTCGTTTGCCTCGGACTTTGCGAAAGGTTGACGCGGTTTGGTTCATTGTGGATAGATTGACCAAATCGGCGCATTTCATTCCTGTGGCTACTACTTACACTTCTGAGAGGCTAGCCTAGATCTACATTCGGGAGATCGTCAGGTTGCACGGTGTGCCGGTGTCCATTATATCAGATCGAGGTCCTCAGTTCACCTCGCACTTCTGGAGAACATTGCACAGTGAGTTGGGCACTCAAATAGATCTCAGCTCAGCATTTCACCCTCAAACTGATGGACAGTCGAAGCGTACAGTTCAGATACTAGAGGATATGCTCAGGGCTTGTGTGATTGACTTCGGAGGTCAGTGGGACCGGTTCTTGCCTTTGGCGGAGTTTGCGTACAATAATAGTTATCAGTCCAGCGTCGAGATGGCTCCATTTTAGGATTTGTATGGTCGACGGTGTCGTTCTCCTGTCAGGTGGTTTGAGCCTGGCGAGGCTAAGTTATATGGCACGGATCTGGTGAGAGATGTTTTGGAGAGGGTGAAGATAATTCAGGACAGGCTCCACACAGCTCAGTCCAGACAGAAGAGTTACGTTGATAAGAGGGCGCGTGATGTAGCATTTATGGAGGGAGATAAGGTTCTGCTGAAGGTTTCGCCGATGAAGGGAATTATGAGATTTAGGAAGAAGGGCAAGCTGAGCCCCAGGTTTATAGGTACTTTCGAGGTGTTGAGGCGAGTCGGAGAGGTTGCTTATGAGCTTACTTTACCTCCCGCCTTATCAAGAGTTCATCTGGTCTTTCATGTATCCATGCTCCGGAGATATCACGCCGACTTCTCTCACGTGGTTGATTTCAGCACTATTCAGTTGGATGAGAAGTTGGGCTACGAGGAGGAGCCAGTTGCTATTATTGATAGGCAGGACCGCCAGTTGAGGTCCAAAAGAGTTTCTGCAGTAAAGGTCCAGTGGAGGGGCCAACCAGATGAGGAGGCGACTTGGGAGTCCGAGGAGGACATGCGGAACAGATATCCACAACTATTCAGCATTTCAGGTACGATTCTAGACCCGTTCGAGGACGAACGTTTGTTTAAAAGGGGGAGAATGTAACGACCTGACCGGTCGTTTTGTGTATTAGGACCCCGTTCCCCTAGATGAAACTTCCCATAGCGGCTTCTCGTGATTTATGACTTGCGTGGACGGGTGGTTCGGGATTTGGAAGTGTTTAGAGTGCTATAGGAACACTTGGTTCCTTAAGGTTGGCCTTTTTGGCTAAGTTTGACTTCGGTCAACATTTTGAGCAAACGACCTCGGAATCGAGTTCCGACAGTTTCAGTAGCTTTGTATGATGATTTCAGACTTGGGCGTATGTATGGAATGGGTTTTCGATGACCCGGTAGCATTTCGGCGCCCAATATAGAAATACAGATTTCCTTAAGTTTGAAATTTGGTTTGGAACGTGATCTTCTGTTATCGAAGTCTGAACGGAATTCCGAGATCGGGAATAGTTCCGTTATGTCATTTACGACTTGCCTACAAAGTTTGAAGTCATTCCGAGTACTATAGATCGGTTCAGCGCATCGTTATAGAAATCAAGAACTTGAAGTTCTCAATTTATGTATTTGGGGGTTTTGGGGTGTGATTTTGAGTTTTAGCGTTGTTTCGAGTGTTCCGAAGGCTCGAGCAAGTCCGTATTATGATTTGGGACTTGTTGGTAAATTTGGACGGGGGATCGGGTGGGCCCAGGTGCCTCCCGGACACCACACGAGGCCAAAAACCAGCCAAAACAACTGTTGGTGCATCTGTTGCTGGTGTGACCGCAGGTGCGGTTGCTCAGTCACTTGTGCAGGACCGCTCATGCGGTCCCAGCCTCGCAAGTGCGGAAAACCTCTGGGGTCCCCCTTTCTCGCAGGTGCGAGCAAAAGTCCGCAGGAGCGGAACCGCTGGTGCGGTCATCCTCTGCAGGTGCGACCCCAACCCCTCTTGCCCAATTCCGCAGGTGCGAGCCCGAGCTCGCCAGTGCGAGACCGCAGGTGCGGTCCTCGAGCCGCAGGTGCGGAATCCCTGTAGGCAGGCAGTATATATTCTTTAAAACTCGGGATTCTTCATCTTTTAACATATAAAATCCTCCATTTGAGAGCTTGGGAGCTTGAAGAAATTATCCCACGACCTAGCGTATGTCAAGGTAAATTAATTCCACTTCAATACTAGATTAATACATAGATTTCAACTTGGGTTAACTACGATATCATTGAAAAAATCAAGAATTAGGTAGTACTTAGGGTTCTTGAGGAAAATTGGTGAATTGTCTGTTTATTGTTATGAATTCAAGTAGAAATCACATATTAATGATCCTTAGGCTATGGGGGAGTGATTCCTTCGAGAATTTTCGGAATTCGAGCGTGCATGCCTGGGGTCGAAATTTGGGAATTCTTCAAGAATGTTAAAGTATTGAGTAAATAGGATAATTTCCCTTCCTTGAGCTTGAATTGATATCATTGTACCATATTTGGCTAGTTGCGAGTCCTCGGGTGTAGAGATTCGGAGTTTCGGGCGCATCCTTGGTCCGAGGGGTAGATTCAACACGAGGTGAGTCTCCTTTCTAACCTTGTAAGAGGGAATTGTCCCCATAGGTGATTTATATGCTATGTGTAATTGTTTTGGAGGCTACGTGCGTACAAAGTGACGAGAGTCCGTACGTAGCGACTATTATTGTTAAGTCCGGGTAGTTAGGCCCACAACATGCCTTATATTCTTCCCTGTAATGACTATTGTGTTATAAACTCATGTTATGCTTAGCATAGTTTCTCTGAGATTTCATGGAATGGGATAATTGGGAGGAAACTATTATGGAAAGTAAATTTTAATAATATTGTATGTGCTTGTGACCGCTCGCAATTTACATTCCGCGAGCGGAGTGTGATTTCCCCCACTCTTATGGGAGCGGGTTGTACGCCACGACGGATTAAAAGACGCACTTATGGTTCGGGCCGCTCGATCCTCGGCAGTGCGCAGACATGACTATGGTAGGAACGCACTTATGGAATGCGTCGTTCGATCCTCGGCAGTGCATTGATATTATCCTTCTGACTCCGGCCGGTTGTCTTACCCTTGTATGCGCTTGGTTATTTGGTACTGTTATCATTGATATTGACTTGACGGTTATTTGGGGGAAAAGGAAAGTGTACATTGTTGTCTGTTTTCAGTAGTTATCTGGATCTCTGTACTTGATATGCATTTGCTGCTTACTGTCTTACCTGCCTAATGTATTTCATTATATCCTGTTATATGTTATATTATTGGACCTTAGTGAGTGACAAGTCGAACTCTAGTCACTACTTCTTTGAGATTAGACGGGATACTCACTGGGTACATATTATTTATGTACTCATGCTGCACTTCTGTACTTAACTGTACAGGTTCTGAGGCTGGTGCATCTGGTTATCGGACTAGAGCTAGATATTGACCGTAGCGGACCTGACTTCACGGTGAGATGCTTCTTCTGGCGATCCCCAGCAGCACCATGGAGTTTCATTTACTTTTGTTTCCCGTCTATTTATTCAGACAGTGGGATTGTATATTCTATCTTTTGGTTATCCTGTTAGTATGCCCGTGACACTCGTGACACTAGTTCCTGGCACACACATAGTGGTTATTTTGGGATTTTGG
>ML297950.1:27665-65011 GCA_005239495.1 Nicotiana undulata | reverse complement strand
ATATATATATATATATATATATATATATATATATATATATATGCTCGTCTTTTGGCTCACGCTTCTTTATAGCTATTTTATCTACCACTGGGTTATTATCTTTCGATATCATGATTTAACTTGTTAAATTCGATAAATGGGTGAATAATTGAATCAAATAAAAAGAAACACTTAGTGAAATTTATGTTGGCTTGCCTAACCCCGTTGTTGGGCGCCATCACGATCCGGATTAGGATTTTGGATCATAACAGTTAGGTTGTTGAAGTGGATGATTTTCAGCCTGCCAGTGTAGAATGGACATCCCAGGTAAGTGAGAGGGGATAGCTTCCTGGAGAAACCTGTAACTGCTTGGAATATTCTAACTGTTGACTGGAATGCATAAGGAGAGGTCATGAAGTGACTTTTGTGCCTATTGATATGTTGGCCAGAAGTATCCTCATACTTATTCGATATCCACATGATTTTCTGAAGTGAGGACCTTTTCCCAGAAGAGAAAATGATGATATCATCTGCAAAATCTGAGGTGATTGACTTGAGGGCCCCTTCTTTCCATATATAAACTACTTGTTACAAACGAAAGAAAAGTGATTTCAACAAAAAAAATTGGGATAGTTGGATGACCATTTGAGTAATAAACTCTATGAACCTTATATTACTTAGGTGTTATCGAAAATATATTTTTCGAACCGAAATATTGGACTTGGTATATTCCTAGAGATCAAAAGAGTAGTAACTTTGTTATATTATCCGCTCTTAGTATAAATTATTCCTATAATTGCAGTATTTATGCATATTTTGAGAGAGATAGATAAAACAAAAGGCAAAGAAAAATCAGAATTGGTAAAATTAAAGTGGGGTGCCAGTGGCTAATCGAATATTGGTTGCTATGTCTTTACAAACTGTGATATTTCGTAGCATTATCCACTCCTATTACGAAGGGAACATAAAAATGATGGATAATTGTTTTAAAAATAAATAAATTTAACAGTGGTCTGAGGCATTAAGTGGAATAATTAGAAAGTATTAGTTGAACAGTGTCATAAATTTGAATGTCGATCACGATATATAACTCATCTAAATTCTCTCTTTTGTGTAATGACACGATATATCGATTTGTTGAAATACATTTTAAAAAAAAATGTTTTCATAAAGATTAACAAATACATGAACCTAATTCAGGCTATCCTTTTCGGTGTAATCAAATTTATAAAATTAGTGAGGTCGTTTGTTTTTCCTTCGAGCATAATTTGAATTGTTTCTTTTAATTTGCTGTTTTTAGGATAAGTAGGGAACCCTTGGTAGAGGCTATATGTAACTAATCTATAATCTACCCTAGCTGAGAATAATTTTGAGCATAATATTATACTCCAAAATTAGAGGCAAAGCCACACGCAACTGCTTTAAATCTTCTTCTGGCTAGGACGATCGTGGAAAGATTCAAAGAAAAGATCTCAAGAATGTAATAAAAAAGGGAGGTGGGACGGCATATAAA
Source organism: Nicotiana undulata (assembly GCA_005239495.1). NCBI lineage: Eukaryota > Viridiplantae > Streptophyta > Magnoliopsida > Solanales > Solanaceae > Nicotiana > Nicotiana undulata. The sequence continues at coordinate 63,519 of ML297950.1, read as the reverse complement.
AAGAATTGAAAAGAAATGTTATAAAAGGTAGTGCAAGGTGGCAAACTTTTTGAGGGAGTATGGAGTTTTTAATCAATGCTAATGCATACCCTTTCTTTCTTAAATAGTTACGGTATAATGAATTTTTATATTATTAGGTTACAAAATACCTGTTATAACATATGATGATCTGATAGTTTTTTTTAAAAGCTTTTTTCAGTATTTGACAAAATAAAAAAGTGTTTAAAATAAGTTAAAAACTATTTAAACAAGCCAAAAGTTAGAGCTTTTTGACTTAAAAGTTATTTCTGCTGAAAAGTCACTTTTATTTTAAGTCAATCGACTCTAAATCTTTTTATACCATCGGTAGATATTAGCTTGAAAACATAAAGCACAAAAAAATAAAAATAAAAACTATTCGGTAAATCAAATCAATTACTCAAGTAAAATTTGTATTTACCTGATCTGTTAATGATTCTTGATACTTTCGTGCAGGGAATGCATGCATGTCAAGATAATTATTGAGTTAATACTTTAAAATAGGCAAATACTCTTGACTTCCGTTTGACTTCGTCATATTAGTAGCTAGCGAGAGCAATATATCATTTATGTCGAAAATAAATAAAGATATTTATTATTGCGTTTTGTATATTTTGAGATGCAAGACTTTGAGATAAAATTTCGTTTCATAAAATCTTAGGTTATCTATTTCATCTCCTTTTACACCTTCAAGCACGATGGATTCTCTCCTACAAACTCACACTTTGAAATTTTTGTAGGAATTAACCCAATTATCTCAAATGGCGTTTTTCTAGTTTTATGCATCTTCTATAGACGAATGTAATCATCTCAAATTTGGAAATATACTTCTGCCTTTGCTAAAGAAACCTATATATAACATGAAAGTATTCCAAATATACTTCTATAAATTGTAACATGAAAGTATCACACACACACAAAAGACCTTTTTATACCATGATAATTATTTATACATAGTATGTATATATAACACACCTAAAAGATCCTTAATTTATTCCAATTATTACAAGGACCGATCGAAGAGATGCAGATATAGAAGACTAAGAGATCCTAAAACCCCATCTGGACGCATATTGGACAAGCTCACTAATTTCATCTTCGTTAATATATCCATCACCATTTTTATCTGCAAAACGAAGGGCTTTTCCAGCTTTCCAACGGCAAAAATGTAATCCCATCTCTTTAAAAGCTAACCTAAGTTCTTGCTTGCTGAGTTTACCATCTTTGTTCTTATCATATTTCTTGAGCATACCTTTTACTTGCTCTTCTGTTAGTGGCTGCCATAAATTTCTAGGAACAAACCAAGGCATTTTTGTTGCTCTATATATAGTTTCTTTGTTTCAGTTGGGATAACTCGTGGATATATTTTCAACAAGGGGAGGGGTGCTATGCTACTTATATACAACATAATGAAGATTCTAGGAATAGTCCAAAATATTATATTGTGAGTCATTTCTGGTTCACCGACTGCCTTTAATTTACTTGGATAAAGATTAAGAATTTGTTCCTTCTTTACCTGTTGGAATCATGACTGATTAAGCCAAACTATCAGGTAACTAAAGGGAACCAAATTGTCTTTAAGCTATAATAAGTATTTTTTCAGTAACATGGAAAAAAGAGTACTCCGTATAGTAACTTAACTTGCTATAACATGTTAAGCTTTACTTATAGGTTAGGTAAATGCAATATATTGAAGGCGGTATACTCATTCAGTGGCGGAGCTAGAGTTTCGATAATGAGATCGGTCGAATTCAATAGCTTGAGTTCAAATTACATTTGTCTTAAGAAATTCACTAAATAGGTACAAATTTTTACGTTAGAACCCAATAATATAAAAAGATTGGAATCTCGAATCCAATAACTTTAAATCCTGACTCCTCCTCCGTACTCATTACTAAACTAGGTGTGCAAGATTCGGAAGAAACGTGATATGTGTATTTGAAACTTCGAATATAGTATATATACTAGACTATTAGAGATCAACAATTAACGCAGACTATCTTTATACCACGTTAATTAAACTAATTGCTAGTCTAGAAAAAATTAATTGATTAATACATATTTCTAGAAACCTTTTTTGTGTGGGAATTATGTCGATAAGTTCTACCAAACTAAAGACATTACCTACTGCTTTCTGGATTAACAATGCAACTCGATCGATCCATTTGATTCAAGTTGCTCTCTAAGATTTTCGTAACTCTTTTTCGTTGTAACTACTAAATTTCACACCAGATATGGTCAATCTCATGATAGACTATAGAGAAAAACTCATTTCTATTCTGTCCGTCCTAATTTATGTGGTGGAGTTTGGATTTCGAGCGTCAAATGAGTTTTTCTTTTATTACGATTTTTTCAATGTTTTATATATATTTTTTTATTGTTAACTATTGTGACTTATAGTACTTACTTAAATTTTAAATATGTAAATTTTATTTCAAACAACTTAAAGATTCTATATCCGAATTCACGATTAAAGTTAAAAAAATTTAACTCTCGAAATTCGAGCTCCGAGAAAGAGTGTGATAGTTTCTAAGAGTCCACCAAACAGTAGAGTTACCAGGTGCTCTACTAGTTCCCACAAAGGTATATACTAGAAAGACAAGTAAAGCGACAAAGGATTTTTACGTGGAAAAATCCCACTCAAAGGGGACAAAAACCACGACCTACACTTGTAGGATTTCAACTTCACTAACTTGTAATTTAAACTATTACAAGCCCCTTTGTAAAGACTTACTTACAAAGACTTCAACACTCTACCTTGTAATACTCTTTACAAGCCACTTTGTCACTTACTAGTTACAAAGACTTTGACCTATGACTAGCTTTAGTCACACACAAGTACTGATGAATAAAAGGTTAAAAGATTTCTAACTAGTTGCTTCTACAAGAGCTAGTAGGATACAATGAAAACAAAACACAAGATTACAACTCAACTAAGGACACTAACAACGCATAATGAAACTGGTCCGTCTTAGTAGAGTTGTCTTCTTATTCTTGAAACACTTGAGTATTCAATGCTAGAGAGCACTTTAATGCTTGAGAGAATGTTCTTAGTAAATGCTCAAGTGAATGTCTTGTTCTTCTTCAAAACAAGATATTAAAGACCTTAGCACATTCCAAGAAGGATGTCCCATATCTTGAAGGTACATTCCATAACCAATGGAAAGTGACTGATGCACTGTAGCATGTACAGTTGCAGGCAGTCACTTTTCTATCACAACTTTTTACAGCTGTAGAGTTGACCTGTACTTTCGTCTGTGAGTCTGCCAAGGGATCAGGTCCTCCAACTGGTCCCTTGTTGTTAACAGTACAGTGCCCGGAATTCCTTGAGTTGAAGCTGGGTTATGGTGTTTATATATCAGGTCCTTTCTCTGGTTCTTCATATAAAAGTTTGTTAGATCATCAAAACAGAATATAACCCATCAATTTGCCCCTTTTTTATGATGACAAACTTTTATAATTGGGAAGCATTTATGTGAGCAATTTTATACACTGACACTAGTAGATGCATGACAAATGATCGACCAGGTTCTTAGTGAGTTCCCCCTATCGATGTTCTTCCCCCTTAATCCCTGCCCATTTAATTTAAAGAGTCGAAAATGTCCCAATTATCCCCTAACTTCCCCCTTTTGGCATCATAAAAAGGCATAACTAGGCAGAAGGCATAAGGAAGTCCATTAAAGTTAACTCATGTCCCTTGTGTGCACACAACATGATAGAAAACAGAGTAGTAAAGTAGACAAGCATCAATAAGAACATAAAAAGACTGATTTCATTAAAAAAACGTAAGAAACAAGAGGAAGTCTTTGCTTGAAAAGCAAAGGCTTCAGTTGGATTTTGCACAGGAGCAGCTAGGTGTTATCCAATCCCAGACAGACAAAAAAAAAGAAAAAACACAAAAACTGACAGCCACACATATTATAAGAGAGCAGGAAAAGAGAGATCCTAAGGGGCACTAGATGAGGAAGGCTTAGAGGAGGGGGCAGTGAGAGTGCGAAGGACCATGTCCATGCGGGCATTCGTAGAGGACTGTTCCTGGAGTAGTTTTTCCTTCAGGATCTCCACTTGTTGTTTCAGCTCAGCATTCTCCTTGGTCAGGCATACCATTTCTTCATTGGATGAGCTACTAGAACCGGGTCCCTTATCTGATTAACCTGACACCTCCAAAATAGCAATTTGGTCCTTTAACCTCTTGATGGTGTCCTGGGCAGCATTCAAGGCATTGATCATCTGAGAGATGGTGGACGTACTTCCCCCATCTTTCTCAAGGCACTCACATTCTTCCAGAGTGGTCTTTGAGAAGCTTTGTTTGTGAGTCCCAACCCGAGGATTGCCAAGGGGAATCTGGTAATGCTCAAAGATGCGGATGAGCAGAAAGCCATAGGGGAGACCATGATTCCCATCCTTGACAGAGACAACCTTCTCCATGTGTTGGATCATAAGAGCGGGCAAGTTGACATGCTTGAAATTGTCAAGTGCCTCCATCAGAATCAAATCAGCCCTGGAAGCAACCGAGCACCTTTCAGCTCGAGGAAGAAGAACTTTGTTTACCAACTCAAAGAGAAGTTGGTAAACAGGCAGCATATCCTTCTTGTGCACCCGGTCCCCCTGCTGAACTGACCCAGGCTTAACTATAACCTACCGAAAAACACTTCTACATGCTTTCTTATCAGGGTCCACTGAAGACAACCCCTCTGATGGAACATCTAGAATTGTTCCCAGGGTAGCGTCATCAAAGACGATATCCACATCTCCTACCAGCACACATACATGACCATCTTCAGGAAGGAAGAGGGTAGCATAGAACTCCTTCACCGCGTCTTCATATACTTTAGGGACACTTATATTGAATAGATGTTCCCATTTTTGGAATTCAACCATGGCCATGAGTTGACTCATGCCAGGCATCTCAAGAATTTCAGGATCAAAAGTACGACCCCACAACACGCTTTGCTTTTGGACATTCTCCTTCCACTTTCCACTACTGCTAGGTACTGCCTTTACGGAACCAGGTTCCCCCACTATTCCTTCTTCCCATTTTCGTTTTCCTAACACCTTCACAGACTTTCCTTTAGAACTGGCAGACATAGATTGTCGCTCACGTACTTCCCCAACAACATTCTTCTTGGCCTTCTCATCACCTTTCAGAATAGTTTTCTTGACACTTTTACCATACACAAATTTCTTCCTTTCCACTAAGGAACTAGGTTCCTCAGCAGTTTCTTCCTCGACCTCCACCACAGGGATGTCTTTGTTTCCCACCACCTGACCATCCTTGACCAGCCGCTTCTTCTTCTGCTTATTACACTTCTTACTCTTTTCAAGAGCAAGATCAACAGCCTCTTTCTGCTATAGCCTGGTGGAAGGACGCTTCATAGATGGTGCTGGAGTGCTAACACCATGATGGAGTTTGAATCGAGCACTCTGCACCATGTCATCCTCATCATCTTCATTCAAGGCTCATGGAGTGGAGGGACTCAAGAGGAGGGGTGTAGAAGATCTGTTCTTGAGGATACTGAGAGGATGACGAACTAGGTCCCTCACTGGGTTTGGAAGGAGTAGCCTCATGGTGAGGAGACTCAAAGAGGACCATAGTTCCTCATCCTCTAGGATGGACGACACTGCCCCCTGAGTGTCAGGAAGGGAGGAGGTGCCTTCAGAGGGAAGATTTTCAGAGGCGATGGCCATGATATTTTCAGCAGCTTCCTTTTCAGGAGACTCCATGGGAGTGGAGGAATTCAGGAAAGAAGAGTTGATATATTGGTCGGGGTCATCCTCTGAAGCTTCAGATACTGGAGAAGCTTCAGTGGTTAGAGGCTCAGAGGGTGATACAGAGGAGGGAGGAGGTACGATAGTGGTTCTAGTAGTTGGGGTTTTCTGTGAGGAGTCATCTGGAGGAGAGGAAGGAAGATGGGTTGCTGGTACTGTAGGTCCCTTGGGGGTTTCTGTTACAGGTGATGGTGATAATGGTGTAAAGGCAGAGATGGTTACCTCTGGGGGAGAGGACCCCTGTTCCTCTACCGGAATAATGTTGAGATCAGTGGTGGGGGAAGGGTTGATTTCACCAGGGGAAGCCATTGTTGACGACTTAAGATAGTGATTGAAAGGGATAAAGAGGGAGGAAGGTGCGCTTTGAGTACATGAGATAATGTGTGTGTATGGAGTGATGTGAGACGAAGGGCTTTATAGAGGAGAGGAGAAATAAGGGGGGAGAGAAAACGGGTTCAACTGGCGGTATGAGGGTTTTGGGAAAAGGAAACGTGCAGAGGGAGTTGAAAGGGTGGAGTGATGGATGTGACAGACGTGTCTTAAGGAGTGGAAGAAGTAGTTAATGCAGTTACTTTTTGAAAGAAGGATAGAGTACACATAACTACTAACCTGGCGTACAGGGACCAGGTCCTGTACTTGTTTTGTTTCTTGAAAAGATATTGCTCAGTCTTCCTATGTTATACCATGCCACTTCTTTAAACTCTGTAATCATCATGCGTGTCTACCTGCAACGGTATTGATGTGAGTTAGACTTTATTTAGAAAACACCTCAGCCATCTTCACCTGAGTAAGACATTCATAGCCAAAGGAAGAACCAGACCCCTAATTAGGTCTCAGCATGCCCAGTGCTAGTCTATTCTTCTCAAAATGTTCTCTGCCCAGTGCCTTTGTGAAGATATCTACAATTTGATCTTCAGTGCAACAGGACCTCATACTGATGTGTCCTTTTTGAACATTATCTCTGAGAAAGTGATGTCTCACATCAATGTGCTTTGTTCTCTTGTGTTGAACAGGATTCTTTGCCATGTTGAGCGCACTGGTATTGTCACAAAGAAGTGGAATGTGTTCGATAAATACTCTAAAGTCCTCCAGTTGTTGTTTGATCCACAGCAGCTGAGCACAGCAAGATGCAGCTGCAACATATTCTGTTTTTGCTGTGGAAAATGCCACTGAGTTCTGCTTCCTTGTGACCCAAGAAATTAGGCATGATCCAAGAAAATGAGCCATCCCTGAGGTGCTCTTCCTGTCTACCAGATAACCTGCATAATCAGCGTCAGCATAACCAACAAGATTGAAATTTTCACCTGAGGGATAGTATAGGACCAGGTCCTGTGTGCCCTTGAGGTAGCGTAGGATCCTCTTAGCAGCCTTCAGATGCGACTCCTTGGGATTGGATTGAAACCTTGCGCACAATCCCACACTGAAGACAATGTCTGGCCTGCTTGCTGTGAGATAGAGAAGAGAGACAATGATCCCTCTGTACATAATTTGATTTACAGAAGATCCAGAATCATCCATGTCAAGTTTGGTGGCCACAACAATGGGTGTATCAATCACTTTGGAGTCCTCCATGTCAAATCTCTTGAGCAATTCCTTGATATATTTCTGCTGACTGATGCATGTACCCTTGGTAGACTGTTTAACTTGAAGACCCAGGAAGAAGTTCAGTTCCCCCATCATGCTCATCTCAAGCTCACTTCCCGTGAGCATTGTGAATTCCTTGCATAGTGAATCTACTGTATCCCCAAAAATAATATCATCGACATACACCTGGACAATAAGAAGGTTCCTTCCTCGTTTCTTCAGAAAGAGGGTGTTGTCAATCTTCCCTCTTGTGAATCAATTGTCTAGCAGAAACTTGGACAGCCTTTCATACCAAGCTCTAGGAGCTTGCTTCAACACATACAAAGCTTTATCCAGTTTGAACACATACTCTGGGTAAGCATGACTCTCAAACCCAGGGGGGTTGCTTGACATATACTTCTTCCTTGAGGTAACCATTCAAGAATGCACTTTTCACATCCATTTGAAATAAGGTAAATTCCATATGAGATACAAAAGCAATGAGAATTTGAATGGCTTCCATACGAGAATCTGGAGAGAAGGTTTCATCATAATCAATCCTTTCTTCTTGATTGTAGCCTTGAACTACCAGCCTAGCTTTATTTCTGGTAGTTTTCCCATTTTCATCCAGCTTGTTCATGAACACCCACCTGGTTCCTATGATGGTTCTGTCTGAAGGTCGTGGTACCAGATGCCATACTTTGTTTCTTTCAAACTGATGGAGCTCCTCTTGCATAACAATAATCCAATCAGCATCCTTCTGGGCTTCCTTAATATTTTTAGGTTCAACTTGGGATAAAAATGCTGAGAAGGCTAGGGAATTTTTGGTTTTGGATCTAGTTTGAATTCCGAAATCAAGAGGGGTGATTATGTTGTCAAGAGGATGAGACCTCTTATGTTTCCAATTTGGAGCTTGAAATTTATTGGAGGAGGAATTTGGTAGATTGGTAAGAGTTCCTTGCGTCTCCTGTTCTGCTACATGAGGAGTACCTTTCACAGCGTCTCCGACCCATTCTTCTGCTTCTGTGGGAGAGATTGGGGTACCAGTTCCTCCTGTGGCTCTGAGATAGAAGTTGTGTTGCCTTCAACCATTTCCTTGGCTTGACTCATAATGTTTGCTGTGCCATTTGATACATCAGAGATCTCTCCAGGAACCAGGAGTGGTTCATTATCTTGATCATCACCATCGTTGTCCTTGTTTGAGGATGGAGTTTCATTGAAGAGCACCTGGACACTTTCTTCCACACATTGAGTTCTTTTGTTGTATACTTTGTATGCTTTGCTTTGAGAGGAATATCCCAGAAAGATTCCCTCATCACTCTTGGAATCGAACTTTCCCAGCTGATCCTTCCCATTGTTCAGAACATAGCATTTGCAACCAAAAGCTCTCAGATGAATTATTTTGGGCTTTCTTCCATTTATCAGTTCATACGGGGTCTTGTTTAGGAGGGACCTGATCATGCACCTATTCACCAAGTAGCAGGTTGTATTGATTTCTTCAGCCCAGAAGTTTTTTGCAATTCCACTGCCTATGAGCATTGTTCGAGCCATATCTTCCAGGGTCCTGTTCTTCCGTTCCACAACACCATTTTGTCGAGGAGTCCTTGGAGCTGAGAAGTTGTGTGTGATTCCATTCTCATTGCAAAATTCATCAAATTTTGCATTATCAAATTCAGTTCCATGGTCGGATCTGATGCAAGCTACCTTCATGTCCATCTTCACTTGGATTTTCTTGACAAAGGCCACAAAGACCTCAAATGTCTCATATTTTATCTAAGGAATAATGTCCAAGTGAATCTTGAGTAGTCATCCACATTCACGAAGATGTATTTCTTTCCACCTCTGCTTGGAATTCTCATTGGGCCACACAGATCCATGTGAAGAAGTTCAAGAGGTCTGGATGTGCTAACATCTTTCTTTGGCTTAAAAGATGATTTCACATGTTTTCCCTTGGCACACGCATCACACACTTTGTTCTCCTTGAACTTGGAATTTGGCAGACCACGAACCAGGTCCTTCTTTATCAGCTTATTCAAGAGAGAAAAGCTGGCATGACCCAATCTTCTATGCCAAAGCTCTGCATCATCATCAACTGCCTTCAAGTAGTTCACTTCACCAGCTTCCAATGATTAAAAATCAGCAACATAAATGTTCTTGAATCTTTTGGCTATCAACACCATTTCTCCTGTTACTAGACTAGTAATTGTGCATACTTTGGACTAAAACTCCACTTTATTTCCTTTATCACAGATTTGTGAGACACTCAAAAGACTGTATTTCAAGCCGTCCACATAGTATATATTTTCTATTGAGTGCTCCAGAGATCTTCCAACACCAAGGATGTATCCCTTCTTTCCATTTCCAAAGGATACATCCCCTCCCTGCAGGGCTTTCAATGAGATAAAGTCCATAGTATTTCCAGTCATATGCTTTGGGCATCCACTGTCCATAATCCATTGTAGTTCAGTTCCTCTCACTGATCCCTGCACACATAAATCAATGGTTAGATTTAGGAACCCAAACAAGTTTGGGTCCCTTGTAGTTAGGAAAGGGATGAATAAGAACTCTTCTAGTCCATGCCGGTAGGAATTGATATTTCTTGCTGGGACCTGGTCCCTGCCTAGCATTTCTCCTGCCTGCAAACATCTTATTTTTTTGGGCTGACTGATCCCTGGCTAGGCAACTTTCCTTGAAGTGCCCGTTGTTTCCACAATGGGTAGAAAGCCAATTATCTAGGACTGTGACATATTTGTTGTGTGGGTTGTAGGGCGTTTTCTCCTTTTGAAACCCGATTCCCTGCTTGTTTCCAGAGTTGTTAAAGTACATAACAGTGAGAGCATCCGTAGACCAGGTCCAGTTAAGTGATTTTTAAGATCAGACTTTATTTTGCTCACTTCTGCTTGCAACTCCTTGTTTTTCTCAACCTCACTGCATAGACTAGTCTTGGCCTCATTCAGTTCTTTTTCAAGTTTGACATATTTTTCACTGGCTATTTCCTTTCCCTTACTTACACTTGATGAACCAGGTTCTAGTCTAAGTCCCTGAATGGTTTCTTCTAAGTCTGTGATTACCACTAGAAGATCATTTCTTTCCTGCTCAAAAGCATCTATTCTCACATTTCGACAGACCTTTTCATTGCTTAGATTCTCCACTGTTTCCTTCAGATCTACCACTACTACAGTTTGATCATCTCTCTCATTTTCTAATTTTCTAGTTTTTTCTTCTATCTCTTCCTTTTCTTTTTCAACATTTTTTATGGTGTCCTTAAGGTCAATAACCACCACCATTAGGTCATCCCTCTCATTCTCAAGACTCTTGATTTTACACATTAGAGACTCTTTCTTTTTTCCAAGGTTACCTACAGTTTCTTTCAAGTCAACCACACACACAACTAGATCATCTCTAGTTTGTTCCACTTCTCCTAGTTCTATGGTCAATAAGTCCTTATCTTAAACTAATGTATAATAAGTATCAATGAGAACATTTGATAAGGACAATAATTTTTTAGGAGAATACGATTTCAGATTTCTCTAAACATCCCTGAAGTCTACCTCTTCTGTGTCATCTTCTTCTTCTTCTTCTTCTTCTTCTTCATTGGATTGAGCCATAAGAGCAAACAATGAGTCATACGCATTTGCCTTGTTTTCAACTGCCATCATGAGTTGTTTTCTGCTTCAGGTTCCTCTGCTAATTCACTTGATGAATCTCCCCAAGCAGCAAAAGCATGTCTTACAACATTGTCAGCTGCACTCTTTCTGCTGAATCTCTTATTAGGGACCTGGTTCCTCTTCGCAGCTTTGTCAGTGTTGTTTTGTAGTTGTCCATCTTCAGGAGCGGGTAGTCATTTATGAAGTGTCAGAGCTTACCACATTTATGACATAGGTCATGGTTTCTAGGCTTGCTTGAGCTGCCTCTTCTTGGTATTCCCCTGTTCCTTCGTACCATCTTCTGGAATCTCTTGGTGAGATAAGCCATGTCGTGGTCTTCTTCACTTGACTCATGCTTTTCAGCTTGAAGAACCAGGTTCTTCTCCTTCTTGGGCTCCCTTCTTTCATTGTCCTTTTTTCTTTTCATCTAATATGTCCTCAAGTTTCCTATCAGCTCATCCATTGTTAAGGCCTGCAAATCTTTTGCTTCCGTGATGTCATTGATTTTGCTTTCCCAGGAACTAGGCAGAACACTTAAGATTTTTCGTACAAGTTTGTTCCTAGGAATGACCTCTCCTAGAGAGTGAAGTTCATTGATAATGGAGGTAAATCTGGTATGCATATCATGTATGGATTCATCTTCCTTCATTTTGAATAGCTCATACTCAGTAGTGAGCATATCAATCTTGGATTGCTTTACTTGTGTTGTTCCTTCATGAGCTGTCTGCAAATCATCCCAGATTTCTTTGGCTGACTGACAAGCAGAGATCTTATTGTATTCGTCAGGTCCAATGCCACACACAAGAATTTTCTTTGCACGAAAGTTCTTTTCCACAGCTTTCCTGTCGGCATCAATGTATTCCTTCCTGGTTTTTGGAACCAATAGACAAGCTTCTCCAGCCTTGCGCATAGGGACATTGAGGACCATCGCAGATGATGTCCCATAACTCAGAATCTTCAGCCATGATGAAGTCGTGCATACGAGTCTTCCACCACCCATAATACTGACCATTGAACCTAGGAGGTCGATATGTTGATTGTCCTTCTTCGAGATTTGGTGGAGCAGCCATGACAGACCCTTTCTAGGTTTTAACTGTTTAGAAAGAACCCGCTCTGATACCAATTGATAGTTTCTAAGAGTCCACCAAACAGTAGAGTTACTAGGTCCTCTACTAGTTCCCACAGAGGTATATACTAGAAAGACAAGTAAAGCGACAAAGGATTTTTGCGTGGGAAAATCCCACTCAAAGGGGACAAAAACCACGACCTACACTTGTAGGATTTCAACTTCACTAACTTGTAATCTAAACTATTACAAGCCACTTTGTAAAGACTTACTTACAAAGACTTCAACACTCTAACTTGTAATACTCTATACAAGCCACTTTGTCACTTACTAGTTACAAAGACTTTGACCTATAACTAGCTTTAGTCACACACAAGTACTGATGAATAAAAGGTTAAAAGATTCCTAACTAGTTGCTTCTACAAGAGCTAGTAGGATACAATGAAAACAAAACACAAGATTACAACTCAACTAAAGACACTAACAACACATGATGAAACTTGTCCGTCTTAGTAGAGTTGTCTTCTTACTCTTGAAAGAATGCTTGAGAGAATGTTCTTAGTAAATGCTCAAGTGAATGTTTTGTTCTTCTTCAAAACAAGATATTAAAGACCTTAGCACATTCCAAGAAGGATGTCCCATATCTTGAAGGTACATTCCATAACCAATGGGAAGTGACTGCTGCACTGTTACTGCACTGTAGTGTGTACAGTTGCAGGCAGTCACTTTTCTGTCACAGCTTTTTACAGCTGTAGAGTTGACCTGTACTTTCGCTGTGAGTCTGCCAAGGGATCAGATCCTCCAACTGGTCCCTTGTTGTTAACAGTACAGTGTCCGGAATTCCTTGAGTTGTAGATGGGTTATGTTGTTTATATATCAGGTCATTTATCTGGTTCTTCATATAAAGTTTGTTAGATAATCAAAACATAATATAACCCATCAGAGGGAGTAATTAATATTACTGCAATTTGGTGCTCTAATAGAGTATCATATCCTTAGTTTTGGATATTCTAATTCTAGGAGACAAATAAAGTATAAACTCTTTATTAGTACTATACCCATTTAGTCATTATTACTCAAAAATTTCATAATTGTCTGAAGGTATATATGTATATTTAAAGCTTGTTCCCTACAATAAGCCATCCCCACATCTGAGTATAGATTGCTTAAAGCTTAGCTTTTGAAGGAAAACAGAATATATTTCCCTGTTATTCCTGATTCATTTGGGTAATCACAGATCGAATTTAGAGATGGATAATAGCGAAGAAGATGCTTAGATAAGCAGAATACACAATAGAAAATAGAGCCATATATCTCTCCAAGATAAGGTCATTAATTAAGTGGCATTTTTCTTGTTACTCTTGTTTGGTAAAGGATTAAGCATGTAGGATGGGTTTAAGTTACATATACTGAAAAATGTTTACACTAAGAGCCCGTTTGGACATTAAAAAAAAATTCCTTTTTTTTTTTCAAAAAGATTTCACATTTTTTCGAAATCACCGTTTGTTCATAAAATTTTCATTTTTCACTTGAATATGCGTTTTGAAAAACTCCAAAAAGTTGGTTTTCAAAATTTTCACTCATAAAACTTCAAGAGCAACTCAAGCTGAAATTTATGTCCAAACACAAATCTTAATGTCAAATACCATTTTCACTTTTAAAAAAAAATTCACCATTTCTTGGAATTTTACAAATCTTATGTCCAAATGCCTACTAATATTATGTACAATTTAAAGGGTTGTAATAAATTAGTTTTAATCTCTTTTTCAAGTAACAACTCGATGGCTCGCCAAAACTAGTTACTCTCTCCATTTCAATTTGCATCAGACTGAGCACGAGGTTAAAAAAAAGTAAAAAATCTACTTGTATTCTATGCATGTACTAATTTTAGTTAATTTTACTTACTTGCTAATACTGTTTTTGTCACGTAGGATTTTATAAAAATGTATGGATATGGCTCCAACTTCTTTCAACTTGAGGATAATGTCTAATTTCTACATTTGTGTAAGCGTACAGGGAGACTAAATTATTCCAAGGACCCGTTTCACCATAGATTTTGTCAAAATAAATTTGGGTTTTATTTGGCAAATACATATTTGGTCATAGATTTTGCTTAATGACAACTTGTCATTATTGTTTTAGAACTTCACTTCTAAGAATGCTGAAGTTCAGCAAATATACAACAAATACAAAACAAACTTCAGCCTTGAAGTTCATCACAAACATAACAAAGCTTCGGCTAAAACATGCTGAAATTCAACAAATATAAAACTTCAGCTAAAACATGCTGAAGTCCAGCAAATACAGAACAAAGCTTCAGCTATAACACGCAGAAGTTCACCAAATACAGAACAAAAACTTCAGCTACTAGAATGCTAAGATCAGCAATTACAAACAAAAATTCTAGCCAACACATGTTGTTGTTTTATTGAACTGAAGTTTGCCATTTGCACTATGAACTGAAGTTAGCGTGATTGCCTTTGCAAGTCAGGCCAAACTTCATGCAAAAATATCTGAAGTTTTGCTACACTTCATGCAAAAAATTTTGCTACTTCAGGCCCGTATGCCTGAAGTTACGCGAAAAGTGGGTACGCTTGCTATTTTTTTTGCAAAGCGAGTATAAGTTAAAACGTGACCCAAAAAGCGGGTATAGATGCAAATGCCCCTTATAAAAGAGCCCATCATTTATTATTTTGTAACAATGTTGCTTTCTCTTCTCGGTCATATGATAGTGTATCATGTAGTTCATTATAAAAATGATAATTTTGTGTCAAATTTATTTATATTCAAGACTATGGTTTTCGATAATATAATGAATGTTAGTGATAATGATATTGGTGGGTATTTGAAATAGTTTTTAAAACGTGTAGGTATAAGTCATGTTTCATGTTTTTCTAAAATAAATTTGGGAAATATGTTCTAAAAACTGATGTCCAAACACATTTTCATCTTCAAATCAAACTTCACCAAAATCAGATTTTTCAAAACAAATTTGGGAATCTATGGTCAAACGCTAGCTAAGACTTTAACACTCATTAGGACTTTGGTGGAGTTTTTTTCATGTTATGCTTAGTGGCGAAGCTAGAAATTTTATCAAGGGTATCCAAATTTAAAAGAAGTGGAAAAAAAAATTACGATAAAGAGCGTTCAATATATATTATATATTTCTATAACATAATGTTTACCTATGAATACTGCACAATTTTTTGACAAAGATTGAACAGTTGACCACATTTATGATCATGTGGCTTCGCTGCCGATTGTGCTATTTGAAACTGCCCTTTAATTACATCAAATAAACTTTTTGTCTAATTTGGCTAAGAAGAGTATCTTATAGAAATTATTGCCAACGCAACAAGAAAAAGAAACCTAATAGAAGTAGGCTGCCAAGTGGCTAACGAAATTGGATGTGGTATATTCGAGGAGGCCGAAAGCGTAATACATTACTTTACAACAGTATCCACTTAAAAGTATAAACTATTTCTAGTTTTGAAGTATTTATGCTATTCGAAATTGGTACCTTCGATCATATACGTTTTCCTAATCTGGAAATAATAGTATCTTATAGAAGATATTATCTACATACACAAAAACAAAATGAAAACGAAAATCAAAATTGGTAAAAATTAGAGGTGTATCGAGGATTTAAACTCTATGGGTTCAACTTTTAAGATTTTTAACATTAAACCCATTATATTTTTAAAGTTATGGATTCAAATTTATTATTATTACAATTTTCATGAACTTTTACCCATAAATTTTTACTCGACGTCGTAAGTTATCAGTTCAATTGAACCACACTGCATTCGCCTATGGTAAAAATAGGTAGCCGCATTTCTGTAACGGGCAGACCACTAGAAGTAAGTAGAAACACAAAATTATACCGGTTGTGCCCCAGGGTCTGGTTTTTAAATATTATTTCTTTTTTTTACTTTTTACAAAAATAAATTTCTTTTTTTATTACCAAAAATATCATAGTTTTTTAATATTAAAAGCTTTAAATTCTTGTTTGGGGTAGAAAATCGAAGCTAACAATCGTTATTGTTAAAATTATTTGCATGATGATAATTTGTGCTTAAATTTTTAGCTCAAACCCTGATTTAGTGATTTACTTTGAAAGTCTTAAAACTTCATTTTGAAAGTGTTAAATAAGACAAAGTGAGTATTCTTGATTTGTGTTATTCTATTAAATTGGTGATTGCAGATCACTTATGTTGATATTTAGAGGTTTTGTTCAAATATGAGACCATTTGGAGTATATTTGAGGCGTTTTGATTGGATTAGAACTGTAATTTCGAAAAATACTTTGTTGAACAACACAAAAGATTATGCCGATCAGGTAGACTTTGATGATCAATTTAATAGATATGTCAATTACAAATAACACAAAGTCATACGAATTTGGTAGACTTTATTGAATAATTGAACAAGCACAAAATTATGCTAGTTGGGTAGAGTTTACGAACAATCCAACAAATAGATTGAATACACACAAGGTTATGACAATATAGTAAAATTTGATGAACAATAGAACAAGCATAACGTAATGCCAACTAAATAGAGTTTGTGAACAATTAAAGATATAAATTGGGTAAATATAACATAAAATCTACCAATTCATTAGATATTTTCTAACAAGTACAAGTGTGTGGGATTGAGGGTCATACTTTAAATATTGTAAAAAAGGAAGACACTATTTAAATATCAGCCCCATTATACGGCTATTCACAATTACCCAAGTAAAAATATTTTTGCGTAAAAATTGTGTGGGGTAGCTATTTTTTAAAGTGATATTTACTTTTTATCAAGCATTTTTAATGTTGAGCAAAAGTAGGCACTAGTCTATTAAAACTAATATGAAAGATAGTGTTACCCTTTCTTCTATCTCTTTTCCTTCCCAAACCCTCTATCAAAATTTCAAAACCCTTTCTCCCGATCAAAATTTCCCAAACTCCTCTCATCCCCATGCAGTAAGTTTTTCCCCAACTTATTTGAAAATATCAAAGTTAGTCCTTAATTCCTAATTAGAAGTGCATAATTTTAAAAATTAAAGACATATAGTCCTTAAGTTAGAGTTACAAGCACAGAAAATAAGGACAGGTAGTCCTGAACTTAGAGTTCCAAGTTCAAAAAATAAGGACATGTAGTTGTGAACTTAGAGTTACAAGTTCAAAAGTTAAGGACATGTAATCCTTGACTTAGACTTACAAGCTCATAAATTAAGGACATGTAGTCGTGAACTTAGAGTTACAAGTTCAAAAGTTAAGGACATGTAATCCTTGACTTAGACTTACAAGCTCATAAATTAAGGACATGTAGTCGTGAACTTAGAGTTACAAGTTCAAAAGTTAAGGACATGTAATCCTTGACTTAGACTTACAAGCTCATAAATTAAGGACAACTAGTCCTGAACTTACAGTAACAAGCTCATAAGTAAAGGACACTTGGTCCTGAACTTAGAGTTGGAAGTTCAAAATTAAGGACCCTTGGTCCTTAACTTAGAGTTACAAGCAAAGAAATTAAGAACATGTAGTCCTGAATTTCGAGTTCCGAGTTCAAAAGTTAAGGACATGTAGTCCTGAACTTAGAGTTACAAGTTAAAACGTTAAGGACATGTAGTCCTAAACTTAGACTTACAAGCTCATAAATTAAGGATAACTAGTCCTGAACTTACAGTAACAAACTCATAAGTTAAGGACACTTGGTCTGAACTTAGAGTTGGAAGTTCAAAAATTAAGGACACTTGGTCCTTAATTTGATCGAAATTCTCTGCACTCCCAAAAAGCACGTAAATAAGCAGAGAGCTTGGGTTTCAACGAATTATAGCAGAAGAGTATTTTTGTTCGGACGAGTAAAAGTTTATTAAAGCAGTAATTAAAGACTAAAAACATTTTAAACGATGACCAAAAGTAAATATATATCTTATTACTGGCTAACTGTACACTACCCCTATTTTTTCTAACTAATGTTTAAGATACCCAATCGGCCAATCTCCAAAACTTGACTCAACCGGGTGAACAAAAATTTGATGGGCCTTTCTAGTGGGTTATGATGGGAAAAAATCAGTAGCCTAATCTACAATTTAATAGTCATAGTTTTAAAAGTAATTGAAATTTAGTTATTTTTTGTGTAAAGATAAAATTTGAGAAAAAGAAAAAGAAAATTCAAAAATCTAAAAATATTCCAGCATAATATAATATGTTGAAGTTCAAATTTTTTACATATGAGATTCCAGTGTGCAGGGATTTCATAATCGGTTGAAGTTCCAATATAATATGCTGGAGGTTTATATGCAGGAGCTCAAAAATTCAGCATATTATGCCAACATCAGCTAAATATTGATTATTTTCCGATGAATTTACAAATACTGGCTTTTTGTTGATTATTAGTTCAAAAAAACTGGTTAGCATGCTACTTCCACATGCACATGATAGATCCAACTACAATTGGACCTAATGATAAACCCACGTAGAACTGAAGCCCAGACTTGAAATATGAAAGCCTTCTTCTCCGAATTCTGTTCCCCCTTCTGACTGAACAACAATGGAGTCCAAACCCTCAATCGGATTCGGACCCTCCAGTAGTCCTCTGCTCTCTCTTTCCACCTTCGTCCACCAACACTGGTCCCGACTCGGTGCTGAACTCACCACTCGTTTCGACGAAGCCAAACGGTTGACTTCAAAATTCGCCGCCGACTTTATTCCGCCGCCGCCGCTGCCGGCATCGCATTCTTATCCTCTATCTCTTCCGTTCGCTTCTGTGTCGCAGCGTCTAGATAAGGTCGCTAAAAACGCTGGTTTGAGCTCAGACTATGTGGCTAAGACACTAATTGGAACATCTGTATACACTGTTAGCAATTCTAATAATGAATTCGTGCTCATTTCGGACCCTAACGGTGCTAAATCAATCGGATTATTGTGCTTCCGTCAAGAGGATGCCGAGGCATTTCTCGCTCAGGTTCACTTCATATTTTGTTCATTCTTTAGACTTCTTGTTAACTTCATATTGTTTAGCATTGGGAAATTGCCTTTAAGTTATGCAGTAATATTTAGTAGTATTAGAATGTAATAGAGCCGGATAGATACATAAGATAGCACACCTGATTATGTTGAGCTTATTAGTTTGCGATTTTGAGGTGTAGTTTTGGAGTAACTGATATAGAAATTATCGTTATACAATCTTAGGTTAGTTTTGCGGAGAAATGAACTGTGAAGTTTTTCCAGGTACGGTTGCGGAAGGGGGAAGTTAGAGGTGGAGCTAAGGTAGTTCCACTGACACTTGATCAGGTGAATGTTTTTCTACTTTTGCTTTAAATTTTTCTTTCCAATATATACTATCTGCTTTTGGTATTTTTATAGGCACTTTTTACAAGTTCGTAGGTTCGATAGACAAATATTGCATACTTTATGCGTGGATTACTCTATAGAGAGTGCCTTTCTGTTGTGTAAAGTTTGAACTTTAGCAAAATACGATGACTCTGAGAATGTGGTAATATGTATGGTATTAGTGATGGACAAATTTTTGTGTCTAGTGCTCATCAAGATTGATTGGTGAAAGTGATGATATAGTTATATGTATATATTGAATCTTGTTCTGGGCATATTTGAGATTTTCTTCTTGCAAGAATGGGTATAACATTTGATGGTTTTTAAATCGTGTATTAGTCAAAAAAGAATCGGATTCGAATATAGATACCGGTCCTAACTTGTTTGGGATTGACATATAGCTGATTGATTGAGTCAAAACAGACCCTGCATCCTATTTTGCAATAGGCAAAAATTTTCAAAGGTGTCCCTTGAGTCAAGGCTCAGTTAGATTACCTGGCCTCCACAGGGTTAACAATTTCATTGAGCCATTTCCCTTTACCTTTCTTTTTAGTGATTTGTTCACATTTTTACATCTTTAAGATAAGGCATTTGCATTGTCAGACATTTCGTGGGCGTTTGGACATAAGAATGTAAAATTCCAAAAAAGGTGAAACATATTTTCAGATGTAAATGGTATTTGAAAATTAGAGTTCTGTTTGGACATGAATATAGTTTTGGGTTGTTTTTGAAGTTTTGTGAGAGATATGAGTGAAAATTTTGAAAAACAATCTTTTGGAGTTTTTCGAATTTTCGAAAAATTCCAAAATTCATACTCAAGTGAAAATTGCAAATTTTACGGCCAAACACTGATTTCGAAAAAAAGTGAAATTTTTCGAAAAAAAAAGTGAAAAAATTCTTATGTCCAAACGGGCTCTTCATATCTTGTATTCATAAGGAAAAAAGATCATTTCGTACTCTTTTTGTGCCTCAGACTTCTGATTAGGCCCATTTAATATCTCTTCTTCAGTTATTAAACTAAAAAGGAAAAATTGAAGCCTAATTTATGAATGGAAGACATTTTTAATCTCTACTTAACAGGTCCAGTTACATTAAGTAATCTATTGCAACTAGTTGCAGTTATCTGTATGTCCAAGAATTTCTGATTTTGTTTTTCCACTTCTTAGAGGTGTTGCTAGACACTAGTGTCATATTTTGATTGGTTACACCTACTTGGTTATGTGTCAACTTGCAGGTTTATATGTTGAAGGTTGAAGGAATCGCATTTCGATTTTTGCCAGATCCTGTTCAAGTTCAGAATGCAATAGAGGTTGTTATCCTCATTGGTCTTACTTAAGTTTTGGGTCTGGGATCCTTGTAGTTTTCTCTGAATTCAGTAGTATTGCATAGGGTTCCTGTTCCGGTTGTGCAAGTGAAGTTATACTATATATTCGTCTACATGTAATAGTTTTAAGTGAAAGTACGCTGGCATGTAGTTTTGACTAATGAACAGATGCAGTAGAATTGATTGCAGCCCACCAATTCTGAATTTCACTGACCTGTCCTTGCCTTTTTTTTTGCTGATAAACTTTAGATTTCCAAAATGGAGGTCCTCCCGAGATATGAACTCGGGTTACAGACATGCCTTGTACGTAGGCTCTTGCTTGCTAGCCTAGCAAGATTCTAGCGATGCATAGATTACGTCCACTGCCACCTGATCTCTGTCTCCTTCTCCTCCTCTTAACAAGACCTCTTTTTCATAAACATGTTCAATTTAATGTGTGCATAATAAATCTGTTCATTATAACATTGACTTTTTACTGTGACAGTTAAAAGCTTCTGATGTAAAGACTGGATTTGATGGAGTCCCTGTTTTCCAGGTACCATATAAACTTCTTTGCCAACTATATGCTAGAAAACCTATGAGAATTATATACTCACCCTGTGTATTTTATAGAATTACGAACTTCACTCACTGCAAAGTTTTTTATGGAAAATTTATATATTGAGGAGGACTGTACTGAATATGGTTAAACTCCACTTAATTCTTTAGCTTTTTTTATCTTCTGCAGTCTGACCTCCTAGTCGTGAAAAAAAGAAACAGACGATACTGTCCAATATACTTTCGAAAGGTATGTTGGTTTAACTCTTGAAATGTAGCATGTAATTATATCTTGTACAGTCAGAAGATATAAAAAAATCATGATGGTTATCAATTGAATTCATTTGTTGGTATACAGGAAGATATAGAAAAGGAATTATCATCAAGGGCATCTAGAGGAGGTGCTTCTCAGCACATTATGGTATCATAATCACTCTTTCTATTTGCTTTCCAATAGAACATGCAGATAGTTTTAGAATGTTCAAAAATTGTAAAAGGTGAATGTAGAATGTCTTTGAGTAATTTTTAAATAAGTTTCTTGGAGTAAATTTCATTGGCATAATCTTTCTTTTATCAAGCTTAGCATTGTCTGAATCTCCAAAGATGCTTTTTTAATAATTATGCATAGTTCGTTTCACCAGATTAATCTGGCTTCACTCCCTGCACTGTTCATTCCATAAGTGTGTGCTTTTTCTTTTGTTTTTTTTGGGGGTGGGGGAGTGAGGGGGCATGTCGCTTCCATAATGTCTTTCACTTTTTTCATTCGAGGCATGCTGGTAGTAGTAAAATTGCTGGAAAATTCTTTCCAAACTAAAGGTGTGGAGAGGATTTTTAAATTTGAGTTCACAGGCAACAGGTTCCATTTGGATAGCATAACATAGTAAATTTAGCATGCAATGGAGAGGATTAACAGTTGAAAGTCCTATTTTTCAAGTAGTTACTTGAAATATAGAGCTACATTTCCCTAGTTATTTATAACGTTAATGCAAAATCTCCTACATCAGTTATGAGAAGGAAATGGAGCTAATAATCCTGAAAGAGGTTTGATGAATGCTAAGGACATTAACATTGTGCTGTTTACAAATTCTCTCTATGTAACTAAGCTATCAAAAGAAAAGTGTTCCTGTTCTTTTCTTTAGATTCCTATCAGACTTACTATCTCAGGCTTGTCCATGAAAGGCCTATGTTTGCTCGCTTTTCTGCATTCGTCAAGCTTTTTGTAGTTTGATCTGCCATTGTCAATTAACAAGGCACTATAGCAGCTAACGTTAACTACTAGTATTCTTTTTCCTCATTAACAGGTGGGGAGTTTGGAAGACGTCCTTAAAAAAATGGAGGTAGGTGCTTGGACATTTTATATGTTGTTAGGATTTAATATTTTAAAAGGTTTATTATACTTTGAATTATTTGTCTCCTTGCTTCTGTTTGCACCAATAACATTTGTTCTCGCACTACACACCTTGTAATGATGAACTTTCGCACCGTTGAGTTCAGATAATTGATGTCATATTGATCAATCAATTATGTCTCCCCCAGAAACTTGTTGGGGAACCAATATGATAATTATTGATTTCAGAGAAAGAAAGTAACATGACTAATCTACCAGAATACATGACTAATCTACCAGCTTCAACCCCCCTCTCATTCTTTTCTGAAGAAATGAAGATAATACCAAAAATTAAATGCTGCAGTCTATACTGTCAAAAGATGTTTGCACATTGTTAAATGGTTCCTGCTGGAAATTGTAAGGAAGAAGTGGAGAATAAAAACACCGGCATCATTTCTCAATCTTTATACTCTTTCTTATGGTTTGATTGTTTTAAGTTTATGTTGAGTTTGGTACTGGGCCAATACGGTTCTGGGGAAAGGGACACACGTGCAGGAGGGGTAAATTATAAGGGATGAAGCTGATCCTCTAGATTTAAATTTCAAATGGTGTATAGATGAAATCTTCTGCGAGTTAAAATCTTAAAGATTTTTTATCCTATCCTTTGTTTAAGCAAAAACAACACCATTCTAACATGGTACCCTCCTCCCCTCCCTTCTCGTTTACTTCTCTTAGCTTCTCTGTATTTCCTGTGGCAGATAAGTCAGAGACATTCTGGCTGGGAGGACCTTATTTTTATTCCTCCAGGCAAAAGCCATTCACAGCACATTCAAGATGTCACAAAAGCATGAACTTCGTGGAAGCAGCTTCTGTTCGGAACAAATCAAACTAGAGGCAGGCTCAACACTCCCCAGCACTTGGTCGACCAGAAAAATCCAAATAGTTAAGCTCCGTATGCTTTCTCCCTCTGACTTGTTTTATCACTTTTCATGGGTTTTTAGAAGCAATTACTAATTACTTGATATGTTCAGGTAGTGCTGGAATAGCTTAAAGATACATGAAGGATCAAGTTTTGCTTGAAAATTTAATGGGGAAACAACTAACGTGTTATACATTAAAAGTCAATGAGTTGGTAACTAGAGTGGGCATAATTTACTTGGTGTCATCTGTACATTGCACAGTTTGAATTACTGAATTATGTTTCACTCTTCTGCTATAACTTCTGTCGGTTCATGAGGTAAACTTTTTCCAGTAATGCATCCATTATTTCATACTGCTCTAGTAGTTCCACTGGATACGGATTGATTAGGAGGTCATTATGATCAGTTGTTGAACTTTTCTCAATCTCAAGTGACAGTGCCTGGTCATTACATTATCTGTTGATGCTTTGCATATTTTCATCTACACTTTTATTTTGAGAGAAAGAAATGCTTACAAGATATGGACCTTTCTATGGTACCTTGTGTTTGGGACGCAAACCAGCATTAGATAGTATATTGTTTGGTTGGTGTTTTAAGGAGAATTAATATCCGTATAATATCAAGCATAGCTTGTACAATGTTTGGTTACTTTTTTTCTCTCTTCTTATAAAATACCCGCATAAGTAATGAGGAGTTGTATGTATAGTCTTATGTGGGGTAGAATGTGGAATAAGTCATACATGGATTAAACCAATAAATGACAAAATTATCCTTTCACTTTAGACTTAAATTTCTTTCTTTTTTCCAACTTCATTTTTCCATTTGGGAAGATCATTTAATAGTTGGCGTGTTGGACAAGAAGCCGTGAGAAGGTGTATTATATTATGCTGGAAATTGTACATATTTTTAGGATGCTTTAGTTATGCAATTTCTTTTAAATATGTATACTCAAAGGATATTATAGTATAAACTTGATACTGCGTAATGAACAAGGACTAAAGTAAACAATTTGGTAATGAATGTGCCTGCCTTCATCGCATTGAAGGTTACTTTTTGATAAGAAGAGATGACGACACGTGTCATCAACAGATCGCAGCTAATGATTGGACTCTTGTTTTTCTTTTCATTTTGGTCAGTCCATTTGACCTTTTGATACTTCTCTCTGGAAAAAAGTTTTTGTGATAATTGTGTTGTCAGAAGCCTTTTGAAGCGGAAAAACATTATGTGATGCACTCAAAATGTCTTTGCAACTTTTTGGTTTGCCAAAAAGAACTATAAGGTTGTTTTTTAATTCTAAATTCTATAAACAGAGTGATATTGAAAGCTATCTAGTACCTCTAGAAATCGGAGGATATTAAGTTAGCCATCGGATATAGATTTAATTAAAATTTGAAAAAAAAAGAAAGTTTTAGAAATTGAAATGAAAACTAATTATTGGAAGTTGAAATTGTATATTTGGACATACATTTTACATGAAAAAAGTTGAAGTTTCGTGAATAGAAAACTTCAAAAACACTAGTCTAAATCACTTTTGAAACTCAAAAAATTCATCTTCAAAAAACTGCCCAAAAATTGATAACTTTTTATAGTAAAATAATATTTTCAAATTTTGAAAAAAAAAAAAAAAAAACGTATTACCAAATTGGAGCTAAGATTATTTACTTCAAAGAGAAGAAAGTTTGATTCATCCGCAACTAAGTTCCTTCAATTAACATAGTTTACAATGTTGTTAACAACCTAGTTTTGATCATTTCCTATCTTATTAAAAAAAAAGGAAAAGGAGGATGATATATAACAAGGGTAAGCTGGGTATTAGTTCCAATATTTGATGCCCCGTTATGTGATGATAACTCATTTAATTATTGAAAGGGTTGACATTGAGTACAACAATGATTTACTACCGTAATATCTCCAATTTGGTCGACAATACATGGCAATCTTTTGTTTTGGTAAGGAGTGGTTATCCCACCTAAAGCCTATTAAATTCATTTGTTCAGGATGATCATTGTTTTTTTTAATTAAAAAAAAAAAATACAGAATATAGAATATTAGTTCTGGAAATGTGTAGAAAATCAAGTACTGGTGCGACCTTGCAATTTCGTAACGGCTAAAAGCGACATTTGCTTGTTCGTAGGACATTGACAGGGCAGCTAAACAAGTTGTTGGCAAATGCCTCTCTCCTTTTAGCTATAAGCTTTCCAAATATTTCAAATCGTAGATATTCAAAAACAATTTATTTATAATAATAATTGTCTTCTCAAGCTAACCTTTTTTTACTGCCAGCGCCAAACCTATATGCTAAGATAACAACAATATATTTATCTTGTATGCACCGACATACTATTCATTACGTTTAACTTTTATAACAGATAACTTGTCTTATTTCTTAGGTTACTCATTTTTGAGGCGATTCGATTAATATATAAATATAGATTAAACTCAATGACTAAAGGAGGGTAATGCTTGCCCTTCCCTTGAAGAAAAGCAAATTGACTATACGGTCATTATCACCTATATGTATATATCTTGACGATTAAGGGATGTGTATTTTTTTCCAAGATGAAGAATAAAAGGAACAACACTTAAAACATATGGCAAACAATTAAAATTCCTTCATTTAGTCCAACCCTTATAGTGATCTCAAAGGGAAGGAAATCTAAAAAGACAAGGAAACAACACTTGGAGCTTTTCTAGTAGTTCTAATTACTTATTCCCTAATTTTTTTCATAATTAGACAACCTCTCTGTCTCTAACAACTGCTGCCAAATCCCTTTTAAATATATGTTAATCCCTCAAATTAACTTATATACTACTAGTTTTTACTTGCTCACTACAATTATTAGCTGGAGAGAAAGTGAAGAGTGTACATTTTATATAGCATAGGAACAAGAACTCTGGTTTCTACACTTGTTTTTTTTTTCTTGAAATGATGATTATGAAGTCCCTTCCTTCTAAAGCATTGATCATCAAAATCAACTTAGTTTTCTTGGCTTGCTTCTTAGTTGCTTATGGTGCTCTTCTTCTTCGGCCATCAACTTCTGTTTATCACGAATATGCAGCATCCCTTGTATGCTCATTGCGCGAATGCCATCATAAGGTAAGGTGAGCCTTTTTTTTTTTTTCCTGTTTATTTTCCTTTTTCAGTTGAAGAAAGGTGAGCGTAGTGGAAGCAACCACTAATACTTGTATTAGGTTAGGCGGTCTACATCACATTCCTTGGAGTGCGGCCTTCCTCGTACGCTGCGTGAATGCGGGATGCTTTTGTGCGTCGGGCTGTTGTTTTAGTTCAAGAAAATAATTAAACCAAGATTTATCTATTTGGAAAGAGGAAACCTCATGAAGCATTTGCTTTTGGTTATATACGTGGAGTAACATGGTCAATGAGGATTCATATAGCCAATCTAACTTGTTTGAAATTGAGGCGTAGTTATTGTTTTAATTAAGTTATACCATAAAGCTTTGTTACAATATAAGTTTAGATTAAAATGTAGCATGTTAGTTTACATTTTTACTAGGTCATTATTAATTAATGCTTATATGGTTCTTAGGTTGTTGGTTATAAATTCTTGAGCCGGTTGTTAATGTTCTATTGTTTCTATTAATTTTCTTGAGCCGAGTGTCTATCGGAACAACCTCTACCCAGGGTAGGGATAAGTTCTTACTTGTGAGATTATACTTGGTTGTTTTTGCATTAATTAATGCTTATCGTAGAGATTTCCATAAATGACTTGATTATATAGAGTTTTTTACACTCACAGCATGAAACTAAAAGTTCTTTTTTCCTTATTCTGAATAGGGGGAAGGTGGGATAAAGATGAAAGCAGTACTAGAAGAAAGGTTGATGGTGAATGAGGCAAAGGTGGAGAAGAAGATGGTGAAGCGCGAAAAGCCAAGTTTTTTGAATGAAATGGGGAGAGGAATGAAAATAGGAATGGTGAATATGGAAGGAGAAGATATTAGTGAATGGAAAGTTCACGGACAAATAATAAAAGTAAAATTCGAGAAAGTTTCAAAATTGTTAGAATGGAAAGAGTTATTTCCAGAATGGATAGATGAAGAAGAAGAAATGGATGGAACAGAATGTCCAGAAATACCAATGCCAGATTTTAATAGCTATAGTAATATGGAGATGATAGTAGTGAAATTGCCATGCAAATATCCAGAAGAAGGATGGGGAAGAGATGTTTATAGGCTACAAGTTAATCTTGTGGCAGCAAATTTGGCTGTGAAAAGAGGAAAAAAGAGTTGGAATAATGGGAATAAGATGAAAGTTGTGTTCTTGAGTAAGTGTAGGCCAATGGTGGAAATGTTTAGATGTGATGAGTTAAAGAAAAGGGAAGGGAATTGGTGGTATTATGAGCCAGATATGGATAAATTGAT
This sequence comes from Nicotiana undulata, assembly GCA_005239495.1. Lineage (NCBI taxonomy): Eukaryota > Viridiplantae > Streptophyta > Magnoliopsida > Solanales > Solanaceae > Nicotiana > Nicotiana undulata. The sequence continues at coordinate 35,643 of ML297950.1, read as the reverse complement.
GCAAAAAGTTTCATTGCCAATTGGTTCTTGTAAATTGGCTTTGCCTCTCTGGGGAAATGGTACGTAAAAATTTCAAATTCTACTTGCTTTCATTTCCTTAGATTGCTATATCGCATGTCTTGTTCCGTTGATACTTGCCATAGGTAATTCCGTTCCGTTAATATGTTATCTTACTGTTACTTGTTATCGATATCCCTTTTATATTCTCTGATGTTATCTTCGATTTAGTTTTCTAATTATTTGTCCAGTGACAGCTCAACAAAAGCTAAATCTCAATAATATGCCTTAGTTTTAAATATACATAAAAATTAAGCAGTATTCCCCCCCAAAAAATATCCTCTTTTTTATAATTTTTTAAAGAGTTTTTATACCATAGTATTTAATATTTTTTAAGAAAATAATAATATACACATATACTATTATTAGGAAATGGGGCCCCTCAAAAGTTGGGGCCTAAATCAAGTCTTTAATGTACTTGCTTTCATTTCCGAGCCTTAGGAGGTTGATTGGTCGGAATACGATTTATACCCGTATAAGTTATATTGGGATAAGTTATGTTGCGATTAGTTATGCTGAGATTGTTGTTTATTTATTGTTTGGTATGTTGTATTAAAAATAACAATTGCATAATTTCTAAGAAGAAGGTATAAGTTATACCAGTGCTAATTACCTCACCTTTTATAATGTATAAGTTATCCCAGAGATAACTTATATATGATTTGCTAACCAAACATGGTATTAAGGTGATATCAAATTTTTATACCACTTTTATACCTTGTACCAAACGACCCCTTAATGTCTTCTTTTCTCGTTCTTCTTGATGTTAGGAAGTTGGTTATAAATGGGAAAAGCATACGAGTTTAAATTTGATACACGGTTAAAAATGTTTACAGTATCATGTTTTATACGGGAAGGTATTAGGATGATTCAAATCAAAAACTTAACCGCGCCAGGTAGGGGTCGAACCTACGACTTTCTGCTTAGGAAACAGACGCTCTATCCACTGAGCTACAGGCGCTCTTTTGAATAGTAGGTGCAGTTCTAAGACTTTAGAGGAATGGTTACTCCCTCTTTTTTACTTTATGTGGCACCATTTTTTTCTTGTCCATTCTTTTTAGCCACAAAAATATCTATGACTTATTCTAGACCACAAGTTTAAAAAATCTTCATTTCTTTTAAATTTCGTGTCTATTCAAACTTTGTGACATAAAATGAAATCGAGAGAGAAATATTATTACATATTTTTTTCCTTCACCTAATTGTAATAATATTCTTACATTTCTTGGCAAGGTAATGAGATACTGTTGACAACTGACTTGGCTATTTTTGTAAGACGGCCGATGGTATATACTAATTATTGGTGGAAAGTTGATTTTGAGAGTTTGGTGCCAACAGGAGGTTGAAAAGCATTATCCTGTTATTCAGTAAAATGTTTGGTAGGTTTAGAGAAATTAAATACACAGAAGTGTGTTATGACAATTACACGACAATGAAATAAATTATATAATTTTTCTTCATACAAACTAAAGTCAACAAAAATAAAACTACCTTGCTCTCTTCACCTAATCAAGAAGCTAACAATAATACAGATTGATTGAATGTAAGATGCAAACTCAAATATTTAAGTGCACATACTGGGGCTTTCAATTACTTCACTATCCTCCAATATTAATTTAATTTATTTTTAAAGTTTCCATACTGTATCGATAAAAAAACATGTAGTGTATTGTACAACTCCCTATCCTATAACTTCATTAATTGAATATATATTATGACTACTCCCACGTTGTGACAGTTGATAATAACGTGTATAGATTTTTTTGCGATATATTTTAATTTGTTATAGCTAATCAGTTTGTGAATTTTTTTTCCATTTTTAGTGCATTAAACATGATTTTTTTTACAAAATATTTGACAAACATTTGATTCCAGAAATCAACGAAGTCTATGATATTTCCAACATTGAAAGCAGTACAAAAATATCAAGAAGAGAAGCCTACGCCACAGTTCTCCATTCCTCAGAAACATACGTTTGTGGTGCCATTACCTTAGCTCAGAGTCTTCTCCGAACCGGAACCAAACGTGACCTTATCCTTCTTCTGGACCGGAGTATCTCCAAGCCCAAACGAGCCGCCCTCATTAAAGCCGGCTGGAAACTCCGGTTCATCAAGAGGATTAGAAACCCTAAAGCTGAGAAAAACACGTACAATGAATACAATTACAGCAAGTTCAGGTTATGGCAACTCACTGACTATGAAAAGATCATCTTTATTGATGCTGACATCATTGTTCAACGTAACATCGACCTTCTGTTTCATTTTCCTCAAATGACAGCTACTGGTAACGTTTACTGTCTTCAGCTCGATTTATATTGGATTGTTTGTCCGTAAATATTAAATCTTGGATCTGTCTGCAGGTAATGATGCGTCAATCTTCAATTCAGGAATAATGGTGATCGAGCCATCAAATTGCACGTTCAACATGTTCATGCAACGTACAAAGGAGATTATATCGTACAACGGTGGTGACCAGGGTTTCCTTAATGAAGTGTTCGTATGGTGGCATAGGTTGCCTCGAAGGGTTAATTTCCTAAAGAATTTTTGGTCAAATAATTCTAACGAGGTTAGTGTTAAGAACCAACTATTCGGGGCAGATCCTCCAAAAGTGTACGCCATACATTATCTAGGGTTAAAGCCATGGGTATGTTACAGGGACTACGATTGTAACTGGGACATAGGAGATCAACGTGTTTATGCTAGCGATGTCGCGCATAAGACATGGTGGAAACTCCATGACTCCATGGATGAGAGCTTACAGAAATGTTGTAAGTTGACAAAGCAGAGGAAAATTGAGTTAGAATGGGATAGGAAGTTGGCTGGAAAAATGGGATTTCAAGACGAACATTGGAGGATTAATGTTACTGATCCTAGAAAATTTACTTGATCTTTTTTGCTCGTTTTTCCCATTTAATTTTCCTGTTCATTTTCTTTTTCCCCTTAAAACTTTGTCAGTTATATATACTACTGCAGTAGTAACTTTTGCACAGAGAATTTATGAACATGGCCTTCACACTATTTATATTCATGTGTATAAAGGATACTTGTACTCCATTTTTGGAACATGAAAAATAGCTAGTATACTATATATGTCTCCCTTATTTCCTTCCGTCATGTACATTTTCTAAATGAAGTTAACCGCACGGTAATGTAGTAATATTTAATGTTATTATTTCTTCATATACTTCAAGGAATTCGTCACATTATCAAATATTTGACACAGTACCATTATGAGTGTTATCATCATATATACTTTTAAGAATTCAAATTTATTTAACTCTTCAATTTGCATCAATAACTTCTCAACAATTAAGTCTTAGCTTTAATTTATCTGTCTATCACATCAAATACTATGGGTCAGAATATTTATAACCATTTTAAATAAGATGGGACTATTGAAATGTTATAAGGAAGATTACAAATCTTAGTAAAGTAAGACTTATTACTATTGAATTGCAGCTTTAAACAATTGTCTACACTGATCAGTTGGACTCAAGTTTCAAAATGGTATCATCGAACTTGTTTAATCTTTAAAGAAATTATGTAACACATGACTCATCATTGAAAAATGATTATGTACATGCCTAGTGTTGTCTCCAACTAGTGCATTTCTTGTTCCCAACTACAACAATTCAAACGATAAACAAATCAAATATATTAAATTAAATTACGTATGACAGATAAATACTTTAAAAAAAAGACATGAACTTCCTGTGGATGGGTTGCTATATTTAATTATTACTAGCATTATAAGCAACGTAGTGTAACTGATAAACTTTGAGGTCAAAGGAAAAGGCAATTTTTTGCTCAGGAAAAAAATGCCTTTCTTAATAGGTGGCTTTGATTTTATTTTTTACCTTAGATTGTGAATTTTGCGTTAGCAAAAAGATTTAATTGTTTGATAGATTAGTTTCAATGTTAGATGAAAAGCAAAGACCGTGTGTCGATCTTTGTTGTTGGGTAGAAGAAAAAGGTAATTAAAATTAGCTAAATGATTAGGGTGAAGGCCAAGGCATGCGATAATGAAAGAGTTGAAAACAAAAAAAGTATTAGTTGAGCAAACTAATTTTTAGGTGCACCTAACAGGTGCAAACAAATTGTTTAACATACATTACAATTCAGGTAACACAATTAATATATATATATATATATAGTTTTTTGGTATGAGAAAATGTTAACAGAAACTTTTGAAGAAGCTTCCAAGAGTGCAAATCTGAGATGTTGTCGGCTATATATTTAAATTCTCAAAGAAAAGGAAAAAAAGATTTCAGTTTTAACGATAATTTCTTTTGCTATCATTTCCCAGATCAATTTTATCTTACTATATCACTAGCTAGGTGAGCGGTCGCTTTTAAGAGATAGCAAAACCAATTAAATTTGTAAATCCAGTTATATTAACGTCATGTTATATGCGGCTATTATTTCAAAATTTTGTCGGTCTAAATGGGCATTCCATAGTTTTCATTTGATATGACGGCTATTATTTCAAAAACAATTATTTATTGGATGCAAAATGTGAGAAAGAAAATACAATCTTGAAAGGTAAGCTAAAGAATTACTAAATAATATGTCCAAGTTACCTTTAAAATCTTTGTTTAACCAAAGAATCGAATTCTTAGTCAAGGTTTATTTTGAAAAATATCCGGGCTTCTGATAACCAAGAAAATCAGCTTAAACAATAAAGGAAATTAGAACTTAGAATAGTAAGGAAAATAGTAGAAAGCACAAAAATATAAAATATATTCCAATAGTGATAATATTGTGTCCATACAAATAATATTTCTTTCCCTTTTACAGGGAGCTTCAAGTACAACGTTTACTCCTCTTTATGATTGAGCATTAATGAATATTTATATCATTAATGAAATGTTATAATATGTAATCGTAACTGTTTCGTGAAGATTCTATAACGTTTGAACTCATTGATTGAAGATATATGAATCTACTCTCTTTTCTTCCATGGTTCACTTTGACCGTGTCTCTTCAGCTCTTTGAATAGACTCGAGCGCCCGTTTCTAGTCATCTCGTGGGTGTTTAGCTCGTATCTACTTACTTCGTATCTCTTTCCAAATTTTCTTCCAGCTGCCGTTCTTCCATTGATCCACGTGGCTTGCCATGTCAACCACTTGATTAATTCCACGTGTAATATTTATTTCTACTAATACAGATAGTCCCCCTACTTACCAATTATTCATCAATTGAATATTTGGTAAGTGGATACTTATTTATCGCGGGAATTTTTTGTCGTCGTTTCACTCGTGCCATTGAACCTGCTTCTGGATCAATACGTCGCTTGTCACTTCCATTTAATGCATGTGCCATGTGGCAGTCCTGGATTGGTTATGCAATTCTTCAACGGGTTTTAGGGCTTTTGCGGCTGCATCAGTCATGAAATGACAATTTTCATAATGTCATTCCCATCATTGTTTACCCTTTTTGACAGTTGCCACTACATATAAATACTTCTTTTGCCTTTACTTCTACGAAAAACTTCCATTCTTCTTTCATAACTTACACATTTCTTTCTCACTTAGTTATATCTTCCTCAAATCCAGACCCTAAAAAAGTTATTATAGACGAACTTTCCCTTCTTCTGCTCCGATTCGGAGAAGGAGAGGTGGCAGATTAAGAAGTTTAGGATCAATATCTACTCGGGCATCTCATTCTCAAGCTAATATTACTCCTCCGTTAACTTCTAGGGCTAATGTCATACCTTCATCATCTTCAGGACTAGAGCTTCATCATCACATAGATCTTCTGCTAGGAGTAGAGAATCCAATGAACCACTTCGTGAATCTAAACTTTCCTTTGTAAATGATAGTGAGGCAATAAAAAACCATGTCACTTCCATGATATCTTATGATCGTGTTGATATTTACCCTTCTCAAATCACTGTGGGTTTAATCTCTATGGTGCACAGAGATTGTTGTTGGAAATTTGATTTTCCGATTTTGGTCCCCAATGAGAGTCAAAGGATTACTTCTTATAAAGTTGGTTTTTCTTTCGTATACATATATCCTTTCACTTTAGGTTTTAGGTCTCCCATCAATCCAGTCATTATCGAATTTTGCCGCTTCTTTAATATGTGTTTGGGACGAATCGGTCCTATTATTTGGAGGGCACTGGCATGCCTTAGGTACCTAGCAAATTTGGCTTCACTTCCTTTCACCTTCTACCATCTGATCCATCTCTACTCGCCCAAATTATTTCGTCAGGGAGTTTTCACTCTTGTGGCAAGGAGTAAGAGAGTTTTGGTCATTCTGACTCGCCTTCTCTTTTGCAGTGCATTCACTTTTAAAGTGACCAGTCTTACCACAATATGTACAAATTTTATTCTTAGGAAGAGTGAGGTACTTGATTTTAGTATCCCACTTAGGTAGCGGATTCCCAAAGCCAAGTCCTCTTCTATTGCTACTTGATGTTCCTGTAGCCATGTCAAAGCGTCAGAGGACCTGTTCCATTTGGTAGTTCTATCTAGTTCATGCTTGACATTTCCTAGGTCCTCCTTCAACACTCTTACCTTCTCATCCTTCTTATACAACTCATATTTAAGATTTCCTATTGTTTCTTCTAGATTAAGTTGTGTGGAGTCAGACATCTTCTTACTTGTTCATATCTTCAGTTTTAAATTTTCAGATTTTAGTTCTAGGACATTCTCTTCAAGTGTATGAACCTGGTTCTTCAGTGAAGTGTTCTCACTTACAGTCTCACTGACTCTAGATTCTAGGTTCTTACATTTTGCTTTCAGAATAGCACAACCCTTAGACAACTGTTCCTTTTCCTTATTTATCTCCTCAGATTCATCAATGAAATCCAGAAGTAAATCAGAAAGTTTTTCTTTAGACAAAAATTTAATCTTTTCTTTTAGATGAATTATACTTACCTCAGATTCATCATCAGATTCTCCAATTGCCATAAGTGTTTGTTCATCTCCATCTTCATCATTTGACTCCTCATCTGAACTTTCACCCCAAGCAGCAACCATTGCCTTCTTCATGTTCCTTCGTTCAGCTCTTTCCTTCTTCCATTCAATTTTCCATTGAGGGCAGTTTTTAATGTTGTGATCACTCTTCCCACACTTGTAACACCCCTCATTGGTTTATTTTTCAGGAACCCTTGGTTTGCTGTAGCTTCCACTTCTTGAAGTACCCTTTCCTCTCATTAGGTACTTCTTGAAGTACTTTGTGATCATGGTCATTTCATCTTCCTCCAGTTCTGCTCCATCAGTGATTCTCAGTGCCAGACTTCTTTCCTCCTTGGAGCATCCATATTCATTGTCTGCCTTCTGAGTTCATAGGCAATGAGATTTCCAATTAGCTCATCCAGTTTGAGAGTTGCCATGTTCTTGGATTTCTGAATTGCAGTAATCTTACTTTCCCAAGATATTGGCAGAACCCTTGTCAAAATCTTCTCAACCTTGTCTTATTCAAGAATCGTCCTTCAAAGAGATTTTAGTTCATTTGTCAAAGTAGTGAACCTTGTGTACATCTCTTGGATGGTCTCTCCTTCCGTCATAGAGAAATTTTCATATTGAGAATATAGTAGTGTACCTCTGGATATTTTCACCTGAGCAGTTCCTTCATGAGCCACTTGCAGATTATCTCAAATTTCTTTGGCAGTGGTACAACTTTGAATTCTACTATACTCGTTTGGACCGAGTCCACACACAATCCACTTCCTGGCCTTAACAATTTTTTTTCCACTTTCTCAAATCCTCAGCGGTGCAGTCAGCTCTAGTTTTTGGTACATCTACACCTTCAGCAGTCCACCTCATGGTGCCCAAAGGACCGTCAGTGACTATGTCCCATAGTTCATAGTCTTCTCCAATTAAGTGATCCTTCATCCTGTTCTTCCACCAAGAGGGGGGGGGGGGGGGGGGATTTTGGGGGGTCCAATTTTCCGGGGCACTGGATAAAAGGGCC
>ML297950.1:0-27515 GCA_005239495.1 Nicotiana undulata | reverse complement strand
CTTCTTTTCCCAGCGGGGGGGGGGGGGGGGGGGGGGGTGATTTTGTGGTGTCCAATTTTCGCGTGCACTGGATAGAAGGACCTGGTTCTTCTATGTGTTCCAACTCCTACTGTTGCGGAATAATAAATGCAGAAAAGTAAAGAACACAAAGATTTTTACGTGGAAAACACCTGGCTCAAAAAGTGAAAAACCACAACCTACTACTCAGTAGGATTTTCTCCAAACACTTCACTACAACTCTGAGCCAACAACAATGTTTACAAACTCTTGCAAACCTAAGGATTAACTCTAACCCTTCTAACAAGTTAATAACCAACCACTGTTGTTGCGAGTGCTTCAAGTTAATTCTAACTTGAATAATACAACTCAGTACCTAATAGAATTTGTTTCTAAGAAAACTGAAAGGTACAACTCAAAACACCTACTACACTTTGAACTAGAAATAAAGAAAGACACATAAAACTCTTTTATGGAGCTTGTTCTTCAATCTGGTCCGTGCAGCTTCAGGATCACACCCTTAATTCTCGCAGGAATTTCTCATAAATTTTCTTGCTATTTTGCTCTCAATTCTTGCTTAATTTAGTATGTGTGCGTCTGCATATAATAAGAACAATCTGCAATTTCAAGGAGTTAGTAGATAAGGAATTAACTAGAATCCTAATGCTACTATTCCTTGGTGAAAGAGTTCTAGTCAAACTCAACTCCTAAATCCTTCCTTATCTTAGATTTTGTTCTTATTGAGTAAGGAGTCCTTCTCCTTTTTTGTTTTTTGCAATCTTTTCGATCAGAAGATATCTCAATTTCACCAGAATACGTTTATCTCTTGCATGTGCATCTCATGTGCCTTTGAATGCTCGTCTATGTCACTTGTGATGGACCTGGTTCATCTCTGAGTTCCTTTGTCAATCTTCAAAACTATTTCCTTTCTTGGGCCAACAATATTGCTTTGATATGCGAGAGTTAGATGATTACAAATGGTTAGAACCCCCCCCTACTTTATATAGTAGAGGAATTCAACTTATGGTACAATTCTAATTACAGAAGAAAATCACATGATTAGCTAAATGACCTTTCTTGATTTGATCCGTCCCGAGATTTCTGCCACGATCCTCAACCGATCACGGATATCTCGGCTTTCCGTTATTATGCCATCTTCGGTCTCGCTCGATGTCTATCCCGTTTGGTCTCGATCTCGACTGGTACTTCGAATCCCGAGCTCGGTACCTTATCCTCATGTCTCGGTCTGATATAATACGTGTTTGATTCTCGGCCCACCATCTTGGTCTTGGTTAATCAACAAAATCGAGTGAGCCCAGTTTTAACCCTATACAAAAATATTTAAATATAAAAAAAAGGTACATTTGCTCATCAGACACTTCCCCAGAAAACTTCTAAAAAAAATTCAAGAAATTGTCCAAACACCGTCCAGATTGGACACTTGAAGTCTTGAACCTTCAAAACAAGTAGCTAAGATGAGACTTTAATTAGCGGGAAAAACTTACTCTGGAGTGATCTTTTTAGGATCATCGTTAAAATTTTGACCCGTTAAGAAATGTCTTGGGAAAGAATACTCCGATTAGAATTTTATAGCACGTGCGTCAAAATTTTGGGAAGCCATCCTGACAATCGTTGAATTTGAAGCACTCATCCACAATTCTAAAAACATTATGATGATCCATAATCCTGACGATCACCAGATTTTTTCAGCATTATGGCTGAAAATTCCCATAACTAACGTGCTATAAAATATAATGTCCTTTTTCCAAAACTTTTGTTACCAGTATTAAAAAATCAACATTGACACAAAAATATCCTTAACTTTCTTTAACATACTCTAATCAAATGTCATAGGGATGATGCCGTTTGGGCCATCCACAGTTCGACTGGGCTACTGCTTAGGCCCATAAATTGAACTGACAAACAAATAAAAAGGCCAAAAACTGAGTCAACTATTTGCCCTTGTGATTTTGGAAGGACACTTTTTTACCCTAGTTCATAGACTTAATTTTCATATTTAGGGTTAAACGCTCTGTGCTTGACCTAGTCGGTTTCTCCTAAAGGAAATTCAAAAGAAATCCAAAAAAAAGAGAGGGGGAATAATAAATAGTCCTTATATGAGTGTGCTTTTGGTATAGAAAAATGTAATCCTATGTATCTCAATTTAAATCCTGTACACCAATAAATATTGCAAAATTACGTATTTAGATACATTAATTCGTTTCAGCATTTAAGAAAAATGCAATATATTTATATTAAAAAGTTATAAGTCAAAATCCTCCCTTGATATATAGTCATACATCATAAGGATAAAAACATCTCACATTAGTAAGTTAGATTTAATTAGTTATGTTTTTAATATGTTTCAGCAAATAATCAACCTTATTTTTTAAGTTATTTGAGATTATCTTTTAACTGACTTGATAACATTTTTCACGTTATTATATGAAAAGACGGAAAACTCTGAAAATATTTGTCGAGGAAAAAAAAAGAAGTTTCGAAATAATCTCGTTACTGAATGCATGCATGGCAGCTTCAATGTCGGATCTGTTATAGGCATTCGAGCTTAGCACGTGCCAGCTTTTACCTGCTAAAATTAACAGAATAAAATAGAAATTCTTTTATGTTTTCAAGATATAAATAATAATAATAATAATACAACTAATAAGAACACACCTTACGCATACGGCAAATAATAGTAAAAGCTCCCTCAGTTGGTCCGACCCTTATATTGCTGCCAATTGCCAAATCCCCCATTAATTACGTTAATCAACCAAATTAACTATAGTCTCGTCTTACTACAAGTTTTAGCTAGTCAAACTGATTAGTCTGTATGGCCGAACTGTAAAAATTAGCTTATTTTGAGAAGTGTGGTTTGAAAAGTGCTTTTTTTAAAAGTACTTTTGATAAGAAGTAATTTGTGTTTGACTAATTAACTTGAAAAGTACTTTTGAATAGTAATTAGTGTTTGACCAAGTTGTAAAAACTGCTTCTAAGCATATTTTTTTCAAAAATACTTTTAAAAAAATGATTTTGGAGATAAACTACCTTTTTCTGCTTCTCCAAAACTACTTTTGCTTCTCCTTAAAAGCATTTTTCCTCTTCTAAAAGTTTGGTCAAACACTTCAACTTTGAAACCAACGCATTTTTTTTTTAGAATTTCTAACTTTGGAGAAGCTTGGCCATACAGGTTACAAGTAAAAGTGTACATTATATACAGAGTTTCAACCTTGACGTTTATATATTTTTTTACATATATTTTAACATGTTGTAACAGATAATCTGTCTTATTTTTTAGATCAAATCCGTTTATATAGTACTCCTATATTGAACTAGCGTTCTTGTTTCTCGAAAGGTTGATTATGAAGTCCCTTCCTTCAAAGGCATTGATAATCAAAATAAACTTAGTTTTCTTGGTTTGCTTCTTAGTTGCTTACGCTGCGCTTCTTCACTGGCAATTATCTTCCGTTTATCACCAATATGCAGCATCTCGTCCTGTTACATGCTCAACGTGCGAGTGTAATCATAAGGTAATCAAGTGGTCTTTTTAATTTTCTCTTTTCTTTTTTCAGTTCAAGTAAGGGCAACCGGTGCACAAAGTATGTCGCGTTTATACAAGGTCGGAGAAAGAGCCGTATCCAAGGGGTGTGATGTAGGCACTCTACACTGATACAAGCATCAATGGTTGGTTCTACGGATCGAACCCGAGATAGTTCAAATAAGTGATGAATTAATTATAAGTTTATCTTACTGAAAAGAGAAAATTTATTACCGTGAAGTATTTTCTTGTATTGAGCATGCAGGTGGAAGCTGGGATAAAGATGAAGGAAGTATTAGAAGAACAAATGGTGAATGGGACAAAGGAAATATTAAAGAAAATGATGAAACACAAAAAGCCAAGTTTTTTGAAGGAAATGGGGAGAGAAATGAAGATAGGAATGGTGAATATGGAAGGGGAAGATATTAACGAATGGAGAGGCCATGGGCAGATTACAACAGTACAATTCGAGAAGGTTTCAGAGTTGTTGGAATGGAATGACTTGTTTCCAGGTAAATTATTAACTTAAGTTCTTCCAAATAATTTACATTAAAAAAATACCTTTGTATAGTCCACTAGCCCTTAATAAATTTCATGATTTCGCCACTGTCTAAAAAATGAATCGACGATAGTGCCACCTTTATTTCCAGGACAGATAGATGAGGAATTAGAAGAGAAGGATAATCGACCAACATGTCCAGAAATACCAATGCCACCTTTCTATAGCTATAGTAATATGGAGATGATAGTAGTGAAATTGCCATGCAAATATCCAGAAGAAGGGTGGAGAAGGGATGTTTATAGGCTACAATTGCATCTTGTGGTAGCAAATTTGGCAGTGAAGAGAAAAAGGGGTAAGAATGGGAAGATGAAGTTGATGTTCTTGAGTAAGTGTAGACCAATGATGGAGATTTTTAGGTGTAAAGATTTAAAGATAAGAGAAGGAGATTGGTGGTATTATGAGCCAAATTTGGCTAAGTTGGAGCAAAAAGTTTCATTGCCAATTGGTTCCTGTAAGTTGGCTTTGTCTCTCAGGGAAAAAGGTATGTTACACTTTCAAATATTATATCGTTTCATTGCTTATTCTTGCATTTATTCTTTTCTTTGTTTTTTCTAAAAGATACTAATACAGTAACTGCATCAACAATACACTATTTTTCTTCTATGACTGACAATGTGCAAACTACCAGAAAATCGTTATTTTTCTATTACAAATTTCAGTCCTCATTTTTCGGGCGGCCTTCAGACCTCTTTATAACAATATCGTTATATAATAGTCATTCACTATAAAAGTCAAGTCTTTTTTCGAAATCAAATATTATATTATGTTATAATATATGTTCTCCATAACAACACTTCATTATATCAGCCAAAAAATTTCGGAACAAATGAAACTGTTATAGAGAGGTTTGATTGTACTATAATAAAAAAGTTAAAGAAATTAAATTTTTTAGTTTATTTTATATTTTTCGGGGTCAGAGGTTAGAGCAATGTTTTAAAAGGCGGGGAAGTGAGGCGAGGCGTTTTACCTCTGATGAGGCGAGGTGAAAGCCCCGAGACATGGGGAGTAAGTCCCACATATCTTTAAATTTACTAATTTCAAGATTTTAAAATAGTGTAAAATAAAAAAGTAATTATAAAAATTACATTAAAATCACAAAACTATAACAAATAATCTATTTAAAATTTTTATAAAGTATAATTCAACTATGAATAATACGAAAAGTATGACATATATCATAATATGCAAATTAGCCGCAACGTCATTACAACTCAAATATCAAAAGTAATATATTCGATACGAAATCTTATATGTATCTCTCAAGGAGTACTTGAAAGAATTTAGATATTATAATTTGATATTTTTCTTAAAATACTCCTTTTATTTAATATGCTTTCTATTTGAAAGAGAATTAATATAAAAGCATAATTCAAAATTTCAATATGATTCTATAGCATAATTTATTTTTAAGTTTCAGCAAGTTAATAAAGTGACACATAATTCACCATACAATGCCATGATAACTAATTATTTGTAAATAGTTACTAGCTAATACTGAGCTACTACCTCCGGTCCAAAATAAGTGATTTTTTGGCCTTTTTCTTGTGATCCAAAATAAGTGATTTTTCTAGATTTCGAGAATGAATTGATAATTTTTTTCCTACATTGCCCTTGAAGTAAATAATGTTGGAGTATGTGTTAGGAGTATTTATGGAGGATAGTAAAGGTTAATATGGTCAATTGCATTGCTAATTAATGCTAAAAGGTGAATTTATTAATATGTGTGAAAACAGACAAAAAATCACTTATTTTGGACCGGAGGGAGTATTAAATTAATAAGTATTGTATCTCGTAAACGTAAAAAAAAAATATTTAGAAAAATAATTATAAAAAAATTATGGACTATTATATAGTAAAGACATAACAAAAGTTAATAATAAATACTTTTTAAATGAAAGATTTATTTAAATTAACTATCATCGCAGTCTTAGTGGATAATGTACAATGGTTTTTATTTTAATTATGACATAAAATACTCTCAACTTAATGATTTATGATTAAGAAAAAAGTAATTTTGAATAGCCAACAATTTATTAAGAAAATTTGAGAATTTAAAAGGTTAGTGACATACAATTGCATAAGTTCTATTAGGCGAGCCCAGTACGTTGGGCGTTGGATGTGTCCGGGGCGTAAGCCCCGATGACCGAGGTGTAAGTCTCATGGAACTAAGCCCCACACATAAGCCCAATGACGTTTTACGAGTGCTCCTCCCTAGAGCGAGCCCCGAACGTATTCCAATTCTGCCAACTGAAACAGAGGGTTAGAGTAATAGTCTTCTTAAATGTTGTTGACGGAGTGGAAGGGACCTAATATTGTTGTCATCTAAATTTATTATTTTTCTCAAGACAGCCTAATTAAGATATAATTATTAGTGGGAACTTGATCCCCAGAGTTTTGCTGAGGTTGAAAGTAAAGGCATCTTGCTAGTAAGAATTGTGCAAAAACTTATGGCAGATCCTTTTGAGAAACTAATAATTAACGCGTGTGTGGAAAACAATTAAATTGTTACTAGCAAGATGCCTTTACAAATTGAATTATTTGTCGGGTAATCACATATGAATTTATTGATAAGCGTTAAATGGTTACAAAATAATGACAAATATACAATTATAAATTAAAATTCCACTAATTTTTACAATGTCAGTATATAATTAGGGCAAAATGTAAAACTGATCGATCGACTGAAACTACTTGCATTTGCTAACTGAAAAATTATACTCTATATAATATGTATAATTTTTTGTATATAATACATAAATAAAAAACATACATTTTGTCGGGTATTATTTTGTGGAGGGCTAAACATATACATTTCTCTTAATTTAAAATCCTATGAAGATTACACAAGAATGAAATAAATTTATATTTATATTTTTTCTTGATACAAATTGAACGAAAACACATCACTTTTCTTTATTTAAATTATATTCAACTCCTAGATCTCAACATATACTACATGTTTGACAAACGCTTAATTTGATTCCAGAAATCAACAAGGTTTATGACATCTCCAACGTTGAAAGTAACAAAAAAATAGCAAGAAAAGAAGCTTACGCCACAATTCTTCATTCCTCAGCAACATATGTTTGTGGTGCAATAACCCTAGCTCAGAGTCTTCTCCGAACTGGAACCAAACGTGACCTTATCCTTCTCCTTGACAAAAGCATCTCCGAGCCCAAACGAGACACCCTCATTAAAGCCGGCTGGAAACTCCGGTTCATAAGGAGAATTAGAAACCCTAGAGCTGAGAAAAACACGTACAATGAATACAATTACAGCAAGTTCAGGTTATGGCAACTCACTGACTATGAAAAGATCATCTTCATTGATGCAGACATCATCGTTCTTCGTAACATGGATCTCCTTTTCAGTTTTCCTCAGATGTCCGCTACAGGTAATAATTCCGTATACAAGTAGTTAAACATACACACATGCACATAAGTTTGTTACATACTCCATTTGCTTAATTATATTTGTCTTAGTTTGAACGAATACGAAATTTAAGAATATAAGAAGACTTTTGAATTTTGTACTTTTAAATTAAAGGTAATGCTGAATCAATCTTCAATTCTGGAGTAATGGTGATCGAGCCATCGAATTGCACGTTCCGCATGTTCATGCAACATCAAAGAGATATTATATCGTATAATGGAGGTGACCAAGGTTTCCTTAATGAAGTATTTGTATGGTGGCATAGATTGCCCAGAAGAGTAAACTTCTTCAAAAATTTTGAGAATTCAAATGACGTTAGTGTGAAGAACCAATTATTTCAAGCAGATCCTCCAGAACTCTATGCAATACATTATCTCGGGTTAAAGCCATGGGTATGTTACAGGGACTATGATTGTAATTGGGACGTTGGGTTTTTACGTGTTTATGCTAATGATGTCGCGCATAGTATATGGTGGAAGCTACATGATCAAATGGATGGGAATTTACAGAAATTTTGTGGATTAACAACGCAGAGGAAAATTGAGTTATTCTGGAGTAGAAAGAAGGCAGAAGAAATGGGATTAAAAGATGAACATTGGAAAATTAATGTTACTGATCCTAGAGGATATACTTCTTGAACTGGGTTCTTCAAATTATTTATTCCCACTTTTCTTTTTTCGTTGACAACTTTGTCACTCATATTACTAGTATTTTTTGCACAGAGAAATTATGAACACGGCCTTATATTCACATAATTTATTGACGTGTATATATATGCTGATTATTTTTTAGACCATGCATGCGAATGGCTAAAATATCTTCCTTTCTTATTTGTCCGACATAATATTCCAAATGGTCTTTCAATTTACGATTTTTGCAGTATCAAAATAAATTAGTATTTGTTGCTAATTGAAAAATTACTAAATTTTACAGACCACGTAACTCCCCGAGCTACGTTGCATCTCATTAAAAGAAAGAGGAATACTACTTAATTAGCTTAGATCATATGCACAGATTAAATGTTCAAGAGAAGCAAAGTTTCCACCTTTGAGCAAAGTCTTTAGCAAGGGAGGGTCCAGGGTAGGGATTAAGGCATGAGAAGTCCTTGCCTTAGGCCCCAAAATATTTAACCACGTCAAAGTGACTTCCCTCAATGGTAACTTTGGCAAAACCTCTCTTCTCTCACCTGAACCCCGAATTTGGGTTACTGTTCCAGCCACGGCCTCCTCCGATCGATGGACCCAATGGTCCCCCGAACCCACCGCCTGATACGCAAGGCAATAGAACAGTGATGAAAGCCGGAAAAAGAAAAGGAAAAAGGAAAGGAAAAGAGAATTGCAAAGATAAACTAGGGCAAAAAATAAAGATGTTTTCATTCATAACCATAAAGAGGATAATTACAACCTATATAGAGGATAAAACCATGAAAATGACCTAAGGATTACAGCTGGATAATCTACTCTATCTGCCATCTCAGTACAATTCTGGGCAGGACTTAATTGGTATAAGACAAAGAATTAAAGGGGTCAATGTGTAATTTAGGGAACTTCTAATTTAAAATATAGGGGACTTAATAAAATATTTCTAAACCTCTTTATCCTAACTAATCGACTGTTATGTCTCAACTAAGCAACGCAATGTACAACTTCCGCAAGCTTCTCTGTTTTGCTCCGTATCAGATCCCCCTTGTCAAAATCTTCCTTGTCCTCAAGGAAGAAAGGAACGGAATCGAACCATGAGGGAGTGGTAGTCTTCCCAAGTACGCTGCTCAGGAGGTAGTTGATCCCATTGTATCAGAACTTGATTAACTGCCTTGTTCCCTTTTGGATCATACGTCGATCAAGGATTTTCTGAGGATTTGGACAGTAGGGGATGGATATATCGAGAATAGGAGGGTGAGATATATTGGTAGGTAAGTTGTGACACAATTTAAGTTGGAAAACATGAAAGGGGGGATGGAGAAACAATTGGGGTAGGAGGGACAATTTGTATGCCACAGGACCAATTTTCTGTAAGACATGGCATGGTCCATAGTATTTAGCTGAGAGCTTTGAGAAATGGGAACCTGATAGTGTCGCTTGTCTATAGGGATGAATTTTGAGGTAAACCTAGTCTCCTACTTTGAATTGCCTATCTGAGCGATGCTTGTTGGCCTGAGCAGTCATTCTCTGTTGTGCTCGTTGGAGATGATGTTTAAGGAGTTGCAGTTTGAATTCTCTGGTCAAGAGGCTTCTATCCAATTCTTCAACAACTGAGTCACCTGCTACATAGGGTAAATGGATGGGGGATGTTTTCCATACAAAGCCTCATATGGTGTTGTTTGTATGGAAGAGTGAAAGGTAGTATTATACCACTATTCAGCAGAAGAGAGGTATGAGCACTAGTCAGATTGTGAATCAGAACAGAAGCATCTGAGGCATGTTTCAAGGCATCTATTGATGACCTCTGTTTGGCCATCGGTTTGGGGGTGGTATACTGTGGATGTGTTGAGTGTCACCCCATGCATAGAGAACAATTCCTGCCAAATTTTACTGGTGAATACGGGGTCCCTGTCACTCACTATGTCTGCAGGCATGCCATGAAGTTTGTGAATCTGTTCCATGAAGATTTTGGCCACATCTGATGCTGAATAGGGATGAGAGAGACTCAGGAAGTGAGCATACTTAGTGAGTCTATCAACTACTACCAGAATCACAGTCTTTCCTTTTGATTTGGGTAGTCCTTCTATAAAATCCATGTTGATACTACTCTAAGCTGTGACTGGCAACTTCAAAGGCTGTAGAAGTCCTAGGTAAGGGGACCTGTCATACTTATGCCTTTGGCAAATGTCACAGCCATTAACATAAGTATGACCATCTTCTCTCAAACCTTTCCAATAAAATAGTGATGTTATCCTCATGTATGTTTGTTCAATCCCAGAGTGTCATCCCATAAGAGAATCATGCCACAACTGCATAATGTTCTTCTTCAAGCTGGAGTTTGGACCAATTACCAATTTGCCATGTCTTCTGAGTTGATCATGAATGAAAGTGTAGCCCTGTACCTCTGTACCCCCCCCCCCCTCCATTTAAGGTCTGAATCAAGGCAACCAAGTCTGGGTCTAAGGTCCAACTCTGAGTGATCAGGCTAAGCAAGTTAGTTTGAATAGTAGATAAGGTAAAGGCAGCTAGTTCAACTGCAGGCAATCTAGATAAGGCATCAACCACCTTGTTTTCCTTACCCTTCTTGCACTCAATTATGAAATCATATTGCATCAATTGGCTATCCATTTCAATTGTGACCCTGTATGCAATTTCTGTTCAAGAAGGAATTTTAAAGATTTTTGGTCAGTCTTCACTGTAAAGGGCCTGCCAGTCAAATATTGAGCCTATTTGTTTACAACCATAACCAATGCCAACAGTTCATTGTCGTACACTGACAGTGTCTGATGTTGAGGTTAGAGACCTTTGTTTAAGTATCCTATTGGTTTCCCCTTTTGCATCAAAACTGCACCAATGCCATTGCTGCAAGCATCAGTTTCCATTACAAAAGGTATTGAGAAATCAGGGAGAACTTGCACTGGTGCATAAGTGAGTAAGTTAGTAAGTGGCTAGATAATGATTCCATACCCTTAATGAACCTTCTATAGTATCCAGCTAGGACCAAAAACCCTCTTAGCTGTTTTATGTTAGTAGGTTTAGTCCATCCTTGGATTGGCTCAATTTTCTTGGTGTCAGTTGTCACTCCTTCAGCAGAAATATAATGTCCTAAGTACTCAATCCTAGTTGCTGCAAACACACACTTACTCCCTTTAGCAAAAAGCTGGTGTTGCACTAACAATTCAAAGGTGAGTCTGAGGTGTTGCTCATGCTCATCTAGTGTCTTACTGAACACTAGAATATCATCAAAAGACACTAGGATAAACTTTCTCAAATAAGCCTGAAAAATATGGTTCATAAACCCTTGAAAACTAGAAGGAGCATTGGTCAATCCAAAGGGCATGACCAAGTATTCATAATTTCCTGAGTGTGTTTTAAAGGTTGTCTTGCGTACATCAAAGGGTGCCATTCTAATCTGATGATAGACTGCTCTGAGGTCTATCTTTGAATAAACCTCTGACCCTCCAAGTTCATCCAATAAATCCTCAATGATAGGTATGGGAAATTTATCCTTAATAGTGACCTTGTTCAGGGCCCTATAATCTACACACAGCCTCCATGAGCTATCCTTCTTTCCAACCAAGACCACTTGTGAGTCATAAGAGCTTGAGCTATACTGGATGATCCTTTGAGCCATTATTTCCCTCAGTATGTCTTCTATCACATTCTTTTGTATTGGGGAGTATCTGTATGGTCTAGAATTGACAGGAGCACTGCCTTCAACTAAGGGAATGTGATGGTCAAACACTCCTATTGAAGAAGTAAATTGCTTAGGTTCTTGGAAAGGTGGACTATATTCAGTAAGCAATGATTGGATGGGGACATGAATTTCATCTTGTTTTCGAGAGCTTGCAGTTGGAGACATGTTGGCAGAACAGACCTTGATCATGAAGATCTGAGCAGTATCCACAGAGATGTTATGTAGAGCCTTGACTTCAACAGTTTTAAATGACGGGTAAATGCCCTGCAGGGTGATAGACTTCCCTTGATAGAGAAAATGCATAAAAAGCTTCTCAAAGTTAACCTTGATGTCTCCTAACTTGCACAACCATTGAATTCCCAGTACAACATCACAGCTGCCTATAGGGAGTACTAGGAAGTCATCTTGGAAAAGGACCCCTTGCATGAGCCATTTGAAGCCCTTGCTTCCCTTAATAGACTGAATGATCCTTCCATCTGCTACCGATACATCCTAGGGATGTATTTGGCTAATTGTGCAACCTATCCTCTTGGCAGCCTTCTCATTGATGAAGCTGTGGGTGGAGCCACAATCAATGAGGACATTGATAGGATTTTGTTCTGAGAAGCCCTGTATCCTGAGAGTTCTGTAGCCTTTAGTTCCATTCAGGGCTTGCAGAGAGATCTCACAGTTCTCAACAGGGTTTGCTGTTTCTTGAGGCTCCTCAGTATCCTCCAATTCCACCTCTACTTCCTCACTGTCTCCAAGCTCTTTAGCATTTAATTCCATGGAGTATATGTGTCTTTTGACCTTGCATTTATGCCTTGGTGTGAACTTTTCATCACAGAAGAAGCACATACCTTGGGCCCTTTTCTCATCCATTTTAGCTGGTGTAAGACATCTTTTCTTGAAACCATCTAGGTTGGCAGTAACATGTGGTTTGGAGGTAATTGTAGAAATCTTTGTCCACCCAGTAGGACCTTGTTCTTGGGGTGTCCTTACAGCAGAATGTTGATGCACTGCATATGCTGCCTTGATAGCCTTGTTTTGTGTAATAAAGCTGGTCTCATGCAGCCTGGCCAGGTAGTAGGCTTGTGGTAAGTTGGTAGGATTACCAATTCTTACAGAATTGCTGATTTCAGGCTTGAGATTGTTTAGGAATATACTAACAGCATGCTCCACTGACAGATTCATCCTAGTCATGACACTATTGAAAGCCTTTTGGTAGTCCTTTACACTCCCAGTATGCTTGATATTCATAACCTCAGTCATAGGATCAAAGTATTCAGCTCCAAAACTATCACACAAAGCCCACAAATATTCATCCCAAGTAGGAAATGGCATTTGTCCTCTACTTCTCGTATAGCCTAAGCGCCACTGTAAAGCATCCCCTTCAAAATTCATGGAGACTAGCTTTATTTTTTGCTGGATAGTGAGATCTTCATCAGAAAAAAATTGATCTACCGTGTACAACCAAGTCCTAAGGTCTTCACCATTGAACTTTGGAAATTCCACCTTGTGGTATTTGGTAAAAGGGATATTGGGCAATGTCACATTGTGAGTGTTTGAGTTGTGGAATTGGTTGGTGGTGGGAACATTCTGATAAGGATATGGAGTTGATACATATGGGGTCTGGTGGTATAAGGGTGGTGGCATATGTGTGCTTGGATTATAGTATGCAGAAGGAAACTGGCTGGGTTGGTTATATGTCTGGTGGTATAAGAGTGGTGACACTAGTGGAGAGCCTTGAGGTTGTGGGGTTTGGTAATACCTTCCTTGGTGATTAGGGAAGTGGGGTGTTAAGGGTATTATTGTTTTAGGAAAGGAGTTTTGGAAGGTCTGTAACCCATAGCTCGGAAAGGAGAAGATTATAGCTGAGAGATTCTGGGATTCTGAGTGTGCAGAGAAGGGCTGGGGTTTATGGGAACTTGAGGATCTGAGGTTGTTAAGTTGGTGGTCGAATGAGTTTGAGTGCTAGGAAGAACTGAGCTACTAACATGGAGGTTCACAGGTATTATAGAGGTATTAGCTAAGTCACCAAAATCAAAGGGTTTGTCATTCAGAGAGTAGAGCTCACCTCCACTTTGAGTTACTGATTTGTCACGTTCTGGCCTCTTTCCTCCATGGATAACTTCATTGAGAACTTCTCTGAGCTCACTCAAAGCCTCCTCCTGATTCTTGTTACTCTGCTCTTGGTTTGCCTCTAACAGATCTTGTCTAGATGTGAAGCTTGACATATCGAGAGAGATTTTCTTGAGCACCTCCGTAACATTGCTATTATTATCAGCCATGGTCATCCACAGAGCCAGTAATTTCTCTGATACCACTGATACGCAAGGCAATGGAACAATGATGAAAGCCGAAAAAAGGAAAGGAAAAGAGAATTGCAAAGATAAACTAGGGCAAAAATAAAGAGGTTTTCATTCATAACCATAAAGAGGATAATTACAACCTATATAGAGGATAAAACCATGAAAATGATCTAAGGATTAAAGCTGAATAATCTACTCTATCTGCCATCTCAGTACAATTCTTGGCAGGACTTAATTGGTATAAGACAAAGAAATTAAAGAGGTCAATGTGTAATTTAGGGAACTTCTAATTTAAAATATAGGGGACTTAATAAAACATTTCTAAACCTCTTTAATCCTAAATAATCGACCTTTATGTCTCAACTAAGTAGCGCAATGTAAAACTTCTGCAAGCTTCTCTGTTTTACTCCATATCACCGCCTCCCACAACCCTATAATCCAAATCAAAAATCTTTTACACCCCAACCCACAAACATTAGTGGAATTTCCTTTTCTAAATCAAAATTCCGCAAACCCCTAGACCCCTTTTTCCTTTTCAAATTAAAGTTCCCAAATTACTTTGAACCCAAGAAATTCTGAAAATACTACTGCTAATAAAGCGGCTAGATTTCAAAGCAAAATCGATGGAGACAATTCTTACGTAGGAGCCATGGGAATCGAAACCCAAAAACCAAGGAGCAGAATATGACTCCCTCACAGACCTTATGAGATGATTAGCGGCAAACCAATTGTAAGTTTCACTAAAGAGGAAAATGATATCTGCGCAGTCATGCAAATGGACTATAGTCGGTAAGTTTTCTAAGATTCGTCCCTCGATTGACATTATTAGGAAGGAATTCGCGAAAGTGTTTCCTGGGAAAGGATACATAATCATTGAAGCATATGACATGAACCATGCATTATTTATTGATTTTGATAACTTAGATGATCACAATGCAGTAGCTACTAGAAGTTTTGTAAATTTGGGTGGAGATTTTGTGACGAGTCTTGAGAAATGGATCACAAAATTTAAACCAGAACCTAATACCACCAGATCCCCAGTGTGGATCACGCTTCCTGATATCCCATGGCATTTCTATGAATGAGACGCATATGTCGTATAGTTGATCCTATAGGTTTTCCTCTAGTTTTGGACAAGGCAACAACCACCAAAACAAGACCTGCCACTACAAAGCTTAGAATTGAAATTGACCTTGCAAGGCCAATTTTAAATGAGAAGATATCAAGAACCATGAGGGCGATATAGAAGTGTTTAATCAGAAAGTTGAATTTGAATCACTACTTGTATTTTGCAATCGTTGTATGAGACAAGTACATTCAGACAGAATGTGTAGAATTTTACATCCAGAATTGATAACTCAGAATGGCAGCGGGGTTAATGATCAAACCAAAAGGAATGATACTAATAAAAATGAAAATGTGAGAGTAGATAGGAGAAATGAGAAAAGAAGAGAACTAGCAGGCCTCAGAATGCTGGAAAGACCAATGGCAATTCAAATGCTGCTGTATAACCCAGAGGTAACACCAACTGACAACAACAGGGCTACCAATATTGACAAAGGAGTTGAAGGTGGCTGACATACTGTGGATAAAATAAAGAATAGAAACAATGGTAACACCAATCATGTTGATATTCCAACACAAAATGGGAATGATACTAACACCACTAACATGATCAATGATGGACAAAGTACTGTGATTGTCACCAGCAACAACAGTGAAGGTGAAATGAATATGGAAGTGATCCCCGTTGTTGCTTCTTTGATCCCTCAAGCTCAGGCCAAACACACAGTAAGGGACAAATACAACAGTAACAAAGACAATAAGAAGAAGTCAAAAGTACTTACTATAAACAAGGTTGGTAAAAAAACATATCATGGAAATGCGGTTGATTACCTAGAGATTGAGTTGAGTAGTGATTTTGTTGATAATCAAAAGGGCATCATGAATATTTCCCTAGTGACTATAAAGCTAGAGGAAACAAATAAGATGAACAAGAAAGGGAGAAAGTTTAAAGCAAAAGTGACCATATCAGATGATGTTGTTCTGACTAGTGACATGGATCAGGAAAATCATAGCTTGGAGTATATACCACTCTTTGGCCTAGACCCCAAACTTGCTGAGAAATATGCTAGCTGGAAGAATAGAGAAAGGGGTCTTGAATATCAACTGCTAGATGAACCACCAAGAATCATTGATCCAGGAGAAAATAACTAGATGGCCTTGGGTAGGGAAGCAAATGCTATCAGTGATCCCCCAACACTATGATATGATTATAGAAATGCCATCCGAAGATAAATAATACTCTTTATTCGATGATGATCATATGACAGAGAGGTATCAAAATGTCGAATGCAATCCTGTGATTACCTCCCAAGTCCATAAAAAAAATATTCAATTCAACAATCTCTCTCCAAGACGAATTGGTAATCAACTAGATGAGATCAATTAGACTCCTAACAGTAGGAATCCAGAAGAAATTTCAAAGACTCAAGGGGAACAAAACTTAAATGTTTCCAATGATTAGTTTTTTATCATGGAAAATTAGAGGCATAGGGTCCCAAGATGTTGTTGAAAGGCTCAAAACCATAAAAAAAGTACAACCTTCCTTTTATTTTTCTTCAAGGAACCCATGGTGAGATCAAGGAAGATTGAAAAGTACAAAAGGATTCTTGGATACCAAGAATGTTTTCACAATTGTTCCAACAAGATATAGGTCTTTTGGCCTACTCATTACAGCCTCAATGTCCTGGATGATAAAGAACAACAAGTTTTACTTCAGATTTTCTCATACTCATGTGGATATACCATTGTGTATGCCAAGTGCGATGAAAACCAAAGAACTGTTCTATGGGATGAACTCAGAAGCGTTCAATAACATTAACAAACCTTGAGGATTGGTTGGTGACTTCAACGTGGCTATTAGCTCAAAGGAGAAGTTGGGTGGCTTACCTTGTAGAATTCAAGAATGAATTGATTTCCTCTCCTATTTGAATGATTGCACTTTACAAGATGGTGGTTTTCATGGAACTGTCACTTGGAGTGACAATAGGGAACCCCCCAACACCATTTGGAAGAGATAATATAGATTAACATACAATGTTGAATGGTTTGATTTGTTTGGGGAGACCAAAGTTACACATCTCCCTAAGATATGCTCTCATCATGCCCCTTTGATGATGGAATGTGGGAATCCTATTCCTACTCATACTAAATATTTCAAATTTTTGAATATATGGGTGGACCATGATAAATACTTGAATGTTATCCAACAATCGTGGGCCGAAGAGGTTCATGGGAATCCCTTTTATATCCTCCACCAGAAGACTAAAAGAGTATGCAGTGCTTTGCGCAGATGGTCAAAGGCTACTTTTGGTGATATTTATGAAGAACCAAAGAAGTTGGAAAAGCTTATTAAGTAACTTGAAGAGGCATCTATTTCAAACAATACTCAAGGTATCAGGACCAAGTTGGCTAGAACTAAAGGTGAATTCACCAGTTTCTTGATTCTTCAAAAGAAAGTTCTAAGACAAAAGGCCCGGGTCAAATGGTTAGATGAAGGATATTCCAACATAGCTTACTTCCATGGAATCATTAAGGATAGAAGAAGAAAGTTTTCCATCCTCAAAATGAAAAATGAGGAAGGAGAATGGGTAGAGGGCACCAAAGATGTAGCAAGTGCAGTTGTCCAATTCTTTCAAAATATGTTTCAAGCTGATAATGTTGTAGAAGACTCTCAGATTCTAAATGTAGTGAAGAAAGTGGTTACTGAAGCTGACAATCTTGCTCTGACAGTTATGCCTTTCATCTAGGAGGTTAAAGATTGCGTATTCTCAATTGATCCTGACAGTGCACCAGGCATGATGGTTTAAGTACTAAATTCTATCAAAGTGCATGGGAAGTGATTTGTTATGATGTACATAAGGAAGTAGGTGTGTTCTTTAACGGTGCCACTCTACCTAGGTTTTTGTAATGACTCAACCAATCATTTTGAGAATTAGTATTTTGTTTGGTGTTTTAAGGTATCTATAAGCTTTGTATTATATGTTATGACGTGTGTGCGTGGTCGAGTTCGAATTTCAGATGATTCGGGATTGATTTGGAAGAAGGATTCTTATTTTAGAAGCTTAAGCGGTAAGAGTTTAATGGAGTTTGAATTTTGTGTGAAAGACTCCGTAATAGAATTTTGATGGTTCCAATAGCTCCGTATGGTGATTTTTTTCTTAGGAGCATGTCCGGATAATGATTTTCAGGTCCGTAGGTCGTTTCGGCATGAATTGGCAAAAGTTGGGGAAAAAGAAGATTTGGAAAGTTTGACCGGGAGTTAACTTTATTGATGTCAGGTCCGGATCCCGATTATTGAAATAGGTCTGTACTATCATTTATGACTTGTTTGTAAAATTTCAAGTCAATCAGAGTTGGTTTGGTATGAATCGGCATTAGTTTTAGAATTCGGAAGTTCATAAGTTTCTTAGGCTCGATTCGTGATTCTAGTATTGTTAGAGGAATTTTGAGGCTTCGGACAAGTTCGTATTTGATGTTTTGACGTCGTTTATTTTGTCATAAAGGGTATAACATTGTGAAAAGGACCTTTGATTTGTGATTCAATTGAACTATCAGATTCATATCGTAATTACAGAATCATAGCAATGAGAACCGTCACATTTTGAGGTCGTATGAGAGAGTTATGCCCATTTTCATGACGGGAAAGACTAATATTTTTCTGGTGTTTGAGGGAGCAGATGCAAATCGCAGGTCTCAAATGCAATGTATAAGTCTCAGGTGTCAAATGCGACTCGCCTGGAGAGGTTTCTAAAAACAGAGGTTTTACCATTTTAATCATATTTTGAGTTGTAGACTTCAGATTTGGGCTATTTTTGAGGGGTTCTTCACGTGCTTATTTGGGGTAAGTGATATTTACCTGGATTTGATTTTATTTCATGATTTTATCTTTGTTTTATCATTAAGTGAATTAAATGGTGTAACGACCTGACCAGTCGTTTTGAGCATTTGCACTTTGCTCACTAGTTCTCGGGCATGACTAGACCTGTATGATATATTATGATTTATGTAAATTATCGGTTTTGGTTTTCAGGATAATCGGAATAGATTTGGAAGAACAATTCTCAGCTTAAAGCTTTAAATATGAAAGGTTTGACCAAGTTTTGACTTTTTAGTATTCGATCTCGGATTTGGCTTTTTATGTTTGTTTAGCTCCGTTAGGTGATTTTGGACTTGGGAGCACGTCCGGAATGTGATTTGGAGGTCCGTGGTAAAATTAGGCTTGAATTGGCGAAATTGGAATTTTGGTGTTTCTCGATCGGCAGTGGAAATTTTGATATCGGATTCAGAATGAAATTCTGAAAGTTGGAATAGGTTTGTTGTGTCATTTTTGACTTGTATGCAAAATTTGAGGTTAATCGGACTTGATTTGATAGGTTTCGACATCAAATATAGAGGTTGGAAGTTCTTAGTTTCATTAAGCCTGAATTGGGGTGTGATTCACGGTTTTAGCATTGTTTGATGTAATTTGAGGCATCGAATAAGTTTGTGTCATATTATGGGACTTGTTAGTATACTTGGTTGGTGTCCCATGAGGCTCGGATAAGTTTTGGAAGAGTTTTTGGAAGATTTTGGCATTTTAAGCATAAGCATGTAATGATCCAAAGGTCCATTTTTAGTGCTAGAGATCGAAATTTGATTTCGAGGCTTCCGAGATTTTGATAATGAATTATAGGAGTGATCTCGAAAGTTTGGTCTAATTTCATCAAGTCGCGATTGGGCTTTTGACGTGAAACATGAGTTAATTGTTTAACGAGCGAAATGGGTGTCGCACTGAGCAAATGAACTCCGAATTGAGTTTCGATTGAAGGGCTATGTTCGTATTATTATTTGTGACTCATAGGAATATGAATCATCAAATTCCGAGTTTGTATGGTGGAGTAAGAGCGTTTTAGTGAAAATAAACATTGTTGGTGCAACAGGATCTGGTGCACATCTTTAGCGACTAGATTTGGCACTTTTAGCGACCAGATTTGGGCTTTTAGCGACCAGATTCGGGTTTTTATTGAGTTGTTTTGTTTTTTTAGCTCATTTCAACATTTTTGGATGAAAATAATGCGGTTTGGGGCGATTTTTGAGCGAGAAGTCATAGGAAATCTTGAGGTAAGTCACTTGTGATCATTTCTACTCCATAATATTGAATTATCATCGAATAATCCGACTAGATTACATGTTTTTGAGGTGTAAATTGGCAAAGTTAGGGCATGGGAAATTGGAGACTTTAATTGAGGAATTGAAGGGGAAATTGTGGTCCAATTTTGATGTTCATGGTATGTATAGACTTGTGGGAGAATAAGGATTTCAATTTTGTGATTTTTATCGAATTCCGAGATGTGGGCCCGAGGGTCGGGTTTGGCCAAGTTCGAGATTTGTGCCTAATCTTGATAATTTTCGAATGGGTTTCGTCTCCCTAGCATATATTGATGTTATTAATATGGTTTTGGTTAGATTCGGAGCATTCGGGAGCCGATTCCAGGGGCAAGAGCATCGCAGAGTAGTTTTCAGGACGGTTTGAGGTAAGTAATGACTGTAAATCTTGTTCTGAGGCTATGAAACCTCGTACATCAAACTATATCACTATTTTGGAGTGGCGCACATACTAGATGACGAGTGTGTGGCGTACACCGATGGGGATTGTGACTTGGTCCGTCCCGTAGCAACTATTAGGTTGCGTATTTGATTATAAACCATATGATATTTCATGTTTAAAGATTATTACTATGTTTTGGCCGGAATGCCGTATTTGGGCCTCGTGCCATGTGTTTAGACCCCTTGGGAGATTTTAACTGCTATTCCTCACTGTGTTGACTTATGATTTACACTGAGTCATATTATGCTTAACTGGTTTAAAACTCAGTCTCATTTACACTACTTTGATGCATAAAATGATATTTTTGGGTCGAGTACCCCGTTACATTGATAGCCCGAGTGGATTTTGAGAGGTTTCTAACTGAGTGAGGCTGAGAGACTATATTGTGAGGAGTATATATGGATCGGGTTGCACGCCGCAACGAGATATGTTAGATGGGGCTGCACGCCGTAGCGAGACATATGGATTGGGATGCACGCCGCGGCGATATAGGGTCGGGCTGCACGCCGCAACGATATAGCGCTTGAGCTGTAGGAGCCCCTTCGGAGTTTGTACACCCCCGGTGAGTGCATGTACCTACTGAGTGCGAGTGCCGAGTGCTGAGTGACGAGTGATTGGGAGGTATGAGTGGCTGTGAGGTTGCCCGATTGGCTGATTACGAGTGATTGTGAGGCATGCTGAAGGATTTATTCTTAGTGATGTTATGCCCGAGGGGAGGTTTATTATTTATGTTTTTTCCCGAGTGGCTACTTATGATTCATATCATTATACACTAAACTTCTTGGACATTTTATTGAAACTGTTGGAAATTACATTTTTTTCAAAGGATTTTCACTGAAATTGGCTTTTTAAGCGTGATGGTTTAATGTATAAAGTGTTGGAAAGAAAGATTGTGCTTATTGTAAATTGATGATTTGACTTTATGTGTTTTTTACCGCTCAGACCTGATTTATTTTCATTATTACTGAGTTGGCGTACTCACATTACTCCCTGCACCTTGTGTGCAGATCCAGGTGCTAGGGCAGAGTGAGATGTTTATCTGTTCCAGAGACTTCTCGGAGATTTTGCGAGGTAGATGCACGCGTCCGCAACCCTGCTCTCTCCTGCTTACTATTATAGAGTTTATTTTCCAGACTTGTATATTTTATGTAGATGCTCATGACCATTAACTCCGGGGTCTTGGGGTGTATTTTAAACATATGGTGTATCTTTGTCTGTTTAAAAGGTAATTTAAACAAAACCTTTACGGGTTATCAGTTTAGAAATGATATAAATGAAAGATTCTTTACGTTGAGTGTTAATTTGGATGGCTAGTTCCATGATAGGCGCCATCACGACTAGTTTAGATTTGGGGTCGTGACAAGTTGGTATTAGAGCCTAGGTTACATAGGATCCACCGGTCATGAGCAGGTTTAGTAGAGTCTTGCGGATCGGTACGGAGACGTCTGTACTTATCTTCGAGAGGCTGTAGAACCCTTAGGAAAAATCTCACATTCTTGAATTCTAGTCGTGCGAATCCATTTATTCAGCCAAAATCGTAACTCTTTGAATTCCTTTTATGTATTCGAATGCGCACGTGAGCGCTCAGTATTATCTGTGCATCGATGACTTGTGATTCCCATGAGTGAGATGTGATTTTTAGCATATTGATAATGGGCCAGTCTGGAGGACTTGAGGCCGGATTTTGTCTTTGGCTTGAGTGATGAGATTTTGTTTGTGCGAGCACGTGCATTTGGGGACTTATATGTCCGTTTGTGTTCTTATTGATGGGATTTGGTGCCTAGATGACTAGGTGGTGAGTGTGATTTGATGGTTAGATGTGTTCAAGGTGTTTGATTGTGTCAAAAATGAATTGGCGGGAGATGTAGCAAGAACCATTGAGTATTTGACTTATGTCTTAAGTTAGAATATGGCATCGAGTTGCGAGTATATTGAAGGACCTCTCGTGTAGCTTAGTTGTAGAGTGAAGTGTTTCTTGTTGTGTTCTGAGCTTCTGGTGATGTTTTTTGGGCTGACCAATGCCCCAACAGTGCTCATGTATTATATTAATGGTGTATTTGAGCCGTGTTAGCACTCTGTTGTTATTGTATTCATTGATGGCATCCCGACATACTTACGTAGCCAGGGGTAGCATACTCAGCATTTGAGGGTGGTATTATAAGGATTTAGGGAGGAGAAGCTCTATGCAAAGTTCTCCAAGTCTGAATTTTGGCCCAGTTCAGTAGCATTCTTGGGACACGTGGTGTCCAGTGAAGGTATCCATGTGGTGAGACGAGTGTGAGTAGAGCTTCCAGAAGCTCAAGATTTTCTTGACCACAGCTCCGGTGTTAGTTCTACCATCAGCTTCAGGTTCTTATATCGCGTATCTTGTTGCCTCGAGGATAGGCACTGGTTGTGTTTTAATGCATGAGGGTATAATGATTGCGTGATAGCTATGATTTTTGGAAGGGTATAGAGATGATACCAGTTTGAGGCTAAACATGCAGGGTTACCTCCCGCGGGGTGTCCTGAGGTTGTGTGACTCTTAGGTGGTTTTGTAGTAAGTACTCTTTTATCAATAATTGATATATGTTGCAATTTGAGTTAGGCAGTTATGGAAGTTGGCATTGGCTATTACAATGGTGAATGCGAGATTTGGATACGATTTGGGATATTAGATTGGGTTATGTCATATGAGCGTATGAAAGATTTAGTTTAATCTCACTGCAGTATGGTGGCAGTGATAGCGTATGGGCATTGTGAGTTATTGTTTGTCTTGATCGTTGGCTTTGAGCCAAGTGGGGGAGTTTGTTAATGTTAAGTTGATTGCACGATTATGTGTTGTATTGGTCTCGGTTCGCGGTATGTCGAGGAATCAGTTATGACCTACAGAGGTGGAGTTTGGGAAGGGCTTGAGTAACGAATTTTTTTAATACAGATTGTAATATACTCTATGGGTAATCGGGTTTTATTGAATGTATGAGTTGTATTAGTAAATGGTGTAGTGTGTGCGGAGTAGGGATATGCTTGGTTGCTTCGAAGTGTGGATTACTTCCTAGTATGTAGGGGTGTAGATGGGGACAGGTCGTACGGTCTGTTTGATCAGTTTAATTGAGAATTGCGTAGAGTGGGTGACTCTCGAGAATGGTTCCGATGGTTCAAGGTTATATGTAACGATTGGAAATCTTCGAGATGTGTAATTGGCTAGAAACTGAGATTTACGTTGGAGGGTGTAAAACATTATCATAGATTCTTCATATCAGTATCAAGAAGGTGAAGGTAATGGATTTAGATTTGCAATAAGTCGCTTCAGGGTAAGTATTTTGAATATGGTGCTTTTGGGGATATTTAAGAGAGTATTCAGCAGCTTATGAGCCATAGACGGTATGGTTTAATGTTGGGGTCTCGTGTGGTGAGTCTGGGTTGAGGATTGATGTATTATGTCAAGGAGAAGTACTAATTCGAAGATAATTCAGAAGGAACTTGGATAAATAGGACAGCTTGGTAGTAGGTCAGATCAGCATGGTAAGGGATATGATTAGTTCTTTGGGTACTTATAAGGTAATGAGTTTTTACAGGTGTTTCTTGGCAATGTTCTTGGGTTTTGGTGACCTGCGTAGCTTGGTTGAGTTAGAAGGATTCAGTCCTGATGGTTTGGTGTTATACAAATGGAATTGGGATAGTTCGGGATGGTTTCTACTACGGTTAGAGATGTGTATTTTCTACCGGCGTGAGGAGCATGTGATGTATAGTGATTTTGCTTCTGGATGGGATCAAATGTAAAGTTCTTGACTAGTTGGGTGCGTAGTTGTATGTGGTTCGTAAGGGATCATGAAGTTCTCATATTTATCATAGGATGGTGTGGCGTATGCAGTATGTTGTGTAGAGTTGAGATTTGCATATGTGAGATCTCGGTTCAGTCCTGGAAGAAAGGTAAAATTTCTCAGGCAACATTGGCAGTTTCAGATGACTAGGTAGATGATATCACCAATTGGGTGGCTTGATGAGGGTATACATTTCAGAAAGGTCAATGTGTGGAGTTGACGGTGCTTCAACGGTATTGCGACGCTCTCTTGTTGGATCGACTGCTGATATTCAAGGTTGCTTGGTGACACAGAGGAATTATGGGGGTATCCCTCGTGGAATGATTGAGTATTAGAGACATGTTATATATTCGAGTGGTGGAGTTGGTACTAAATATGGTAATTGGTGCGCTTCATGGACTTCAAGATTGGGAGTTTTCATAAACAGATTAATTTGTGGTTGTGGACTGTGAGGATGCGAGCAAAGCTAGTCAGATGTTAGTATATTCCATAATTCAATCATTGTGAACTTTCGGAGAGTTATCTATCTGTTGTGGGTGACCAGAGTTGATTTAGGGTTATTGGTAGGCTAGTATGAGTGTGTGTTCTGCACCGGGTCAGAATTGTTGACTCTGAACTGCTATTGTCGAGGGACGTACCATTTGATTGTCGTTGAGTTTATTCATATTCTGGAGTGATCTATGAGTTACCCTTCGGTGTTGCGAGGAGTGGTGATTGTTGGTTATATGCACATATGGTGCCGATTTATTTGGGCTTTATAGCGGGATTTGAGTAAAGTAAGTAATTTGGAATTGCGGGATTGAGACGTATTGGTTGTGTTCCTTCTGATTCGGGATGGCGTGGCATTGCATCATTTACTTCTCCATGGTTATGGTGATTTACTTTAGGTACTAGACATCAAATTGTGTGTGGTTGATGATTTTGAGCATGGTGACTTGAGGTGTCTCATGTGGACCAGTATTTGGATAGGGTCGCGCATTGAAACAATGTTATGTAGAGGTATGATCCTTCGGGTTAGATTCATGTGTTCTGGTTCTACGATGTGTGATGGGTTCTCAGCATTAAGTTGTGGTAGTACCGGTGAGCTTGCGGTACAACTCTCTCATTTGAGTCATTTTCTCCATGATTTGAGTACATTTGGACTGTTGCTTATAGGTGCGCGGGTCGCACGGGTTGTGGCTTTAGATTGTATCGATGTGTCATGTCACTAGAGTAGTCGTGTTGTATGAGATAAGGTCATTGGGATCTAGAATGAATAATATCGGATTCGATTTCAGCATGTTGGAAGGATAATATCAGGATTCGGCTTAAAAATTTACTATGGTCCTTGCCAAAGGAGAGGGAGCTCCATGACTGGTTGATCTGAGGAATGGTTATGACTTTCTGCGTGTTTCATTCATCATTGACACTATACGAAAGTGTTGGAATGAGGCTTTGGTTTGATAAGAGGTTTATTACCGGAATTGGGTTGTTTGAGCAATTGTTATGGTTAGAAGTTATCGCTATGAGTGTTTGATTTAAGCGGTATATCATGTGATTTTCATCTTGGATTGCGGTTATGGCTTGATACATCATGTTCAAACTTATTCAGTGTGTAGATGTGAGATTCTAATCTTATAGACAATTTTAGAAGTGGAAAATTCGTTCTAAGGTTATGGGCTAGGGTGAATTGTGAAATTTCAGTTATGTTGTGTTACCGGACCTATATGGGATAGGGTGACGTGGGATCACCCCCGAGTATGTGCATGGTAAGGTTACCCAGTAATTTGATGGTTTTCGGAACAACTCTGGGCACGCTCGAGGACGAACGTATGTTTAAGTGGGGGAGGATGTAACGACCCGACCGGTCATTTTGAGCATTTGCACTTTGCTCACCTGTTCTCGGGCATGACTAGCCATGTATGATGTATTATGACTTATGTAAATCGTCGGCTTTGGGCTTTTAGCCACCAGATTCATGTTTTTATTGAGCTGTCTTGTTTTTTTAGCTCATTTCCACATTTTTGGACGAAAAGAACGCGACTTGGAGCGAATTTTGAGAGAGAAATCTTGAGGTAAGTCACTTGTGATCATTTCTACTCCATAATATTGAATTATCATCGAATAATCCAACAAGATTACATGTTTTTGAGGTGTAAATTGGGGAAGTTAGGGCATGGGAAATTGGAGACATTAATTGAGGAATTGAAGGGGCAATTGTGGTCCGATTTTGATGTTCTTGGTATGTATAGACTTGTGGGAGAATAAGGATTTCGGTTTTGTGATTTTTATCGAATTTCGAGACATGGGCCTCGGGGTCAGGTTAGGCCAAGTTCGGGATTTGTGCCTAATCTTGATAATTTTCGAATGGGTTTCGTCTCCCTAACATATATTGATGTTATTAATCTTGTTTTGGTTAGATTCGGGGCATTCGGGAGCCGATTCCAAGGGCAAGAGCATCGCAGAGTAGTTTTCGGGTCGATTTGAGGTAAGTAATGACTGTAAATCTTGTCCTGAGGGCAAGAAACCCCGGACATCACACTGTATCACTATTTTGGAGTGGCGCACATACTAGATGACGAGTGTGTGGCGTACACCGATGGGGATTGTGACTTGGTCCGTCCCGTAGCAATTATTAAGTTGCGTATTTGATTATAAACCATATGATATTTCATGTTTAAAGATTATTACTATATTTTGGGCGGAATGCCGTATTTGGGCCTCGTGCCATGTGTTTAGACTCCTTGGGGGCTTTTTTCTGCTATTCCTCACTGTGTTGACTTATGATTTACACTCAGTCATATTATGCTTAACTAATTTAAAACTCCGTCTCATTTACACTACATTGATGCATAAAATGATATTTTTGGGTCGAGTACTCCGTTTTACTGATAGCTCGAGTGGCTTTTGAGAGGTTTCTGAC
>MDKH01062194.1:0-28084 GCA_005239495.1 Nicotiana undulata | reverse complement strand
AATATATATATATATATATATATTATTGCGGCGTGCAGCCCGATCCATAACTATCCTCACATACTCAGCTCTCGGCCTCACTCAGTTATCCTCACAAGCCACTCGAGCAACTCATCTCAACTCACGGGACTCAGCCCAATATACCTCTCAGAGTTTTAAAACAGTGTGATAACAGTGAAAATAACAATAAGTAGTAAACATGACTGATTTCACAAATGTTCTATCAGGATAGTGTGAGAATAGTGTAAAAATACCCCTGAGGGTCTAAACAGGTCGGCACACGCCGCAAACATGGCTTACAGCCCATAAACAAGTATAAGTTTCTAAAATACAAGATATCATAAGGTTTCAAATCGAATACGCGGCTTAATAGTTGCTACGGGGCGGACCAAGTCACAATCCCTATCGGTGCACGCCCACACGCTCATCACCTAGCATGTGTGTCACCTCATTTACCAAAATAGTATAAAATACCGGGGTTTCATACCCTCAGGTCTAGAGTCAAAATTATTACTTACCTCAAAACGGTCCGAAAACTAATCTGCGATGCTCTTGCCCCTCGAATCGGCTCCCAAATGCTCTGAGTCTATCAAAATCAGATTAATATTATCAAAATATGCTAGGGAGACGAAACCCACTCGAAAACTATCAAAATTAGGCACAATTCCCGAAATTGGCCAAACCCGAACCCCGGGCCCACGTCTAGGAATTCGATAAAATTTACACCACAAGAATCCTCATCCACCCACGATTCTATACATACCAAGAACACCAAAATCGGACTCCAAATGACCCCTCAAATTCCTATTTTAAAGTCTCTTAATCACAAGCCCTAATTACCCATGTTTGCACTGGTATTCCCCAATTATCACCACCAGTTAGACCCTTAATCACACATAAACAAGTTTTAAGTCAAAAAAACTTACCTCAATGAAGAACTATCGATTTCCCTCTTCAAAATCCCTTTAAAAGCTTCAAACTCGCATGCAAATGGTGAAAGAATACCCAAAATTCGCTAAGCACCCTTTATATATGATCTGCCCAGGGATTTCCGCACCTGCGGCTCCATTAGCGCACATGCGGACCCGCACCTGCGATCCCAGGTGCGCACCTGCGCATCCGACTTAAGTCCCCAATTTTCGTACCTGCGGGCTCACAAGTGCGACCAGGCATCCGCACCTGCGCTCCTAGGCCAGGTCTCCCTCTTCCGCACCTGCACAAGGTCTTCGCACCAGCGGACCTCGCGCCTGCGGTCTCTCTTCCGTAGGTTCGACCACACCATCAGTGGTGCACCAGCAGCAGCTTTGCTGCATTTTCCAAGTCTAAACCTCCGTTAACCATCCGAAATCAATTCCGAGGCCCCCGGGTCCTCAACCAAACATACCAGCACATCCCATAACCTCATTCAAACATAGTCTAGCCTTCGAAGCACCAAAAACAACGCAAAAACACCAAAATCACATCAAATTCAAGCCTATGAACTTTGAAATTTCTAAATTTCACCAAGGATGTCGAAACCAACCAAAACAGATATGATTTACCTGAAAATTTGCAAACATATCCAAAATGACATTACGAACCTGCTCTAACTTCCAAAATTCCATTCCGACCACTATAGCCTATTTTTCACTGCCGACCGAAAATCGCCAAAAGCCAACTTTTGCCAATTCAAGCTTAATTCTACATCGGACATCAAAACAACATTCTGAACACACTCCTAAGCCCCAAATCACCTAACAAAGCTATCTGAGCCATAAAATCCGCATTCCGAGGTCGTTTTCCAAAAAGTCAACTCCTAGTTGACTTTTACCACTATAAGGCTAATTTAAGAGACTAAGTGTCTCAGTTCTCACCACGACTACTCCGAACCCTAACCAATCGACCCCAACACATCATAAATAGACCAAACAATGCATAACAAGGCTGAAATAGGAATAACGGGGCTAATTCTACAGAACGACCGGTTGGGTCATTACAATCCACTTTCTTATTCATCAATTTAGAAGCAGGTGAAGCCATGTCACGACCCCAAAACCTAAGCCAGCCGTGATGGCACTTATCATGGTACTAGGCTAGCCATCAATCACTCATTGACATACTATTTTCAAAATTCCAAATCATTTCCAACATTTCATAAGCATTTTTATATTTCCGGATATTTAAACATAACCAAACGAGATAAATTGTCTAAAAACTATCCCAAGACCTGGAGTCAACATGTCATGAACATCTAAGAGTGGTACCAAAAAATCTATTGTTATAATACATCAATTCTCGAAACAAGGAATAAAATAAAAAAACAAGTAGGGGAAACAGAGATGTTCTGAACGCTGAACAGCTACCTCGATGTCCCAACTCCGTCTCCACAATAGTTTAAGAAAAACTAGCGCTCGGTACAAGCACCTGAATCTGCACACAGGGGTGCAGGGAGTAATGTGAGCACGTCAACTCAGTAGTAATGAAAATAAATCAAGTCTGGACAGTAAGAAACACATAGGATCAAATCATCAATTAACAATAAGTACAATCTTTATTTCCAATAGTGTATACATTAAATCAATACGCTTTAAAAGCCAATTTCAGTAAAAATCCCTTGAAAAATATGATTTCCAATGATTTTAGAAAAATGTCCAAGAAGTCTTAGTGTAAAAATGAAATGAATCATAAATAGTTACTCAGGAAAAACAAGTATCATGAACTGCCCCTGGGGCAAATCATCACTCGAAATCAGTCGCTCAGCATGCCTCACAATCACTCACTATCAGCCCCTCGGGAAACCTCACTGTCACTCATACCTCCCAATCACTCGTCACTCGGCACTCGCCACTCAGTAGGTACATGCGTTCACTAGGGGTGTACAGACTCCGGAGGGGCTCCTACAGCCCAAGCGCTAATATCAAGCCATCGCGTGGCATAAATCACTCAGGCTCTCGGCCTCTCACATATCATAACAGTGTAACATGTTGCAGCATGTAGCCCGATCCATAATATCCTCATAATATTGGCTATCGGCCTCACTCGGTCAGAAACTCTCAAAAATTCCACTCGAGCCATCAATAAACGGGGTACTCGACCCAAAACAGTATTTTATATCACGAAGTAATGTAAACAAGTCTGAGTCTCGAAAATAGTTTAACATAAAATGACTGAGTGTAAATCATTATCACTACAGTGAGGAATATCATAAACTAGCCCCCAATGGGTCTAAACAGGTCGGCACAAGGCCCCCAAACATGGCTTACAGCCCAAATATATCAATAGTATGGAAATACGGTTTATCATGTGATTTAAAAGCAATTACGCAACTCAATAGTTTCCACAGGAAGGACCAAGTCCAAATCCCCAAATTAGTGCACGTCACACACTCGCCAGCCAGCGTGTGTGTCACTCCAAAATAGTGAGAAGATGCTAAGTCTGGGGTTTCATACCCTCAGGACAAGATTTATAGTCATTCTTACCTCAAACAGGCCCGAAAAGCTACTCCGCGATACTCTTGCCCCTCGAATCGGCTCCCAAATGCTCCGAGTCTATCAAAATCAGATTAATAACATCAAAATATGCTAGGGAGACAAAACTCATTCGAAAACTATCAAAATTAGGCACAATTCCCGAAATTGGCCAAACCTGACCCTCGGGCCCACGTCTCGAAATTCGATAAAAATCACAAAAGTAGAATCCGCATTCCCTCACGAGTCTACCAAATCAAATTTACCAAAATCCGACCTCAATTGCCCACTCAAATCATCAAAAGAAATTTCCAAAATTTCCTCCCATATTTCCCCAATTTCCACCTTAATTCCTCAAATTACACGATAAAAATCAAGGCTAAATCATGGAATTAACCCAAATGTGATGGAAGAACACTTACCTCAAGATCTCTACTGAAGCACTCTTCAATTTCAACCTTCTCTCGAGCTCAGTAAGGGGGGTTTTGCAAAAATAGACTAAACCCTCATTTTTTAACTTAAAAACTTTCTCCCAGTCCTTTACTCTTCGCGAATGCGTCACTAGGACCGTGTTCGCATAGAACATTCACACAGGCCCCTAATTTTACTCTACGCGAACGCGGCTTCCAGCCCGTGAACGCGATACACAGCCTCCCCAGACCCACGTGAACACATGGACCCAACCGCGAACACATAGGCCAATGGGCCTGGGGTCCTTAGATGCCTTCTACTCTACGCGAACACACGCACTCCACCGCGTTCGCGATGACCACCAAGCTCACCCCTCCACGTTCGCACCCCTTCGCCCGCGAACGCATAGAACAACTGTCCCCCTTCCAAAAAACACTCTATGCGAACGCGAACGCATAGAGTAAAACTCTGCAGCAAAAACACCAGCAAACCAGCCAAGTATCAAAACCAAAAATCGATCTGTCAATCACCTGAAACTCACCCGAGGCCCCCCGGACCTCAATCAAACATACCAACACATCCCATAACCTCATTCAAACTTAGTTGAGCCTTCAAAATACTAAAAACAATGCAAAAACTCTAAATTCTCCTCGGATTCAAGCCTATGAACTTTGAAATTTCTTAATTTCACCAAAGATGTCGAAACCATCCAAAACACTTCCGATTGACCTGAAGATTTGCACACATATCCAATAAGACACTATGAACCTGCTCCAACTTCTAGAATTCCATTCCGACCCCGATAGCCTATTTTCCACTGCCCACCGAAAATTACCAAAAACTAACTTTCGCCAATTCAAGCCTAATTCTACACCGGACATCAAAACCACATTCTGAACACACTCCTAAGTCCCAGATCACCTAACGAAGCTATCCGAGCCATAAAACCTACATTCTAAGGTCGTTTACCAATAAGTCAACTCCTAGTTGACTTTTTTAATTATTAGACCAATTTAAGAGACTAAGTGTCTCAATTCTCACCACGACCACTCCGAACCCGAACTGACCGACCCCGACACATCATAAACATACCAAACAAAGCATGACAAGGCAGAAACAGGAATAACGGGGCTAATTCCACGGAA
Organism: Nicotiana undulata; assembly: GCA_005239495.1. Classification (NCBI taxonomy): domain Eukaryota; kingdom Viridiplantae; phylum Streptophyta; class Magnoliopsida; order Solanales; family Solanaceae; genus Nicotiana; species Nicotiana undulata. Next base: position 23,082 of record MDKH01062194.1, on the reverse strand, counting down.
TGACCGGCCGGGTCGTTATATTCTCCCCCTCTGAAACAAACGTTCATCCTCGAACGGGTCTAGAAACATATCTAGAGTCTCAAACAGGTGAGGATATCTGCTCCGCATCTCCCGCTCGGTCTTCCAAGTGCCTCCTCCACGGGTTGCTCTCTCCACTGCACCTTCACCAAAGCTATATCCTTAGATCTCAACCTCCTGACCTGACGACCCAAAATAGACACTGGCTCTACCTCATAAGACATATCACTCTCAAGCTGAACCGTGCTGAAGTCTAAAACATGAGATAGGTCACCAATATACTTCCGGAGCATCAAAACATGGAACACCGAATGAACACTCGATAAGCTGGGTGGCAAGGCAAGTCTATAATCCACCTCTCCAATCCTCTGAAGCACCTCAAAAGGCCCTATGAACCAGGGACTCATCTTGTCCCAGTTCCCGAACCTCATAACACCCTTCATGGGTGACACCTTCAGAAGTACCATCTCTCCTTCCATGAAAGACACATCCGGGACCTTCCGGTCCGCATAACCCTTCTACCTAGACTGCACCATGCGAAGCCGCTCCTGAATCAACTTCACCTTATCCAACCTATCCTGAACCAAGTAAGTGCCCAATAGCCTAGCCTCGCCCGGCTCAAACAAACCAACCGGAGATCTACACCTTCTACCATATAAAGCCTTATACGGCACCATCTGGATACTCGACTGATAACTATTATTATATGCAAACTCCGCGAGTGACAGAAACTGGTCCCATGAACCCCCAAAATCAATGACACAAGCACACAACATGTCCTCCAAAATTTGAATAGTACGCTCTGACTTCCCGTCCGTCTGAGGATGAAACGTTGTGCTTAACTCAACTTGAGTAGCCAACTCTCTCCGTACGGCCCTCCAGAACTGAGATGTGAATTGAGTACCTCTGTCGAAAATGATAGAAACTCGAACCCTATGCAATTGGACAATCTGCCTGATATAAATATCAACTAACCGTTCCGAGGAATAAGTAGTACCGACAGGAATGAAGTGTGAGGACTTGGTCAGCCGATCCACAATAACCCATATAGCATCAAACCTCATCGAAGTCCATGGGAGCCCAACTACAAAGTCCATGGTAATCCGCTCCCACTTCCACTCCAGAATATCTAACCTCTAAAGTAATCCACCTGGCCTCTGGTGCTCATACTTGACCTGCTGGCAGTTGAGACACCGAGCTACAAACTCAACAATATCCTTCTTCATCCACCTCCACCAATTATGTTGTCTCAGATCTTGGTACATCTTCGCGGCACCCGGATGGATGGAATACCGCGAGCTATGAACCTTTACTAATATCAACTCTCGAAGGCCATCCACATTGGGCATGTAAATCTGTCCCTGCATCCTCATGACCTCATCATCACCAATAACCACGTCCCTGGCATCATCCCGCCGGACCCTGTCCTGAGGAAAAAACGAACAAGTGTGGGTCATCATACTGGCACGCTCTAATCTGATCATAAAGACAAGACCTGGAGGCTACACAGGCCAATACTCGTGGGGGCTCTGATAAATTCAATCTCACCAACTGACCCGCTAAACCCTGAACATCAAGTGTTAAAGGTCGCTCTGCTGTTGGAAGGTAGGCTAGACTCCCCAAACTCTCTGCTCTGCGACTCAGGGGATCGGCCACTACATTGGCCTTCCCCGGATGATATAGAATACTGAGGACATAATCCTTGAGAAGCTCCAACCATCTCCTCTGACGTAAATTTAGATCATTTTTCTTAAGCAGATACTGCAAACTACGGTGATCAGTGAAAATCTCACAATGCACTCCATACAAATAATTACGCCAAATCTTTAAGGCGTGGACAATGGCTGCTAGCTCAAGATCATGCACTGGATAATTCTTCTCGTTCACCTTCAAGTGTCGGGACCCGTAGGCAATCACCCTACCGTCCTGCATCAACACCGCTCCAAGGCCAACCCTCGAGGCATCACAGTAGACTATATAAGAACTTGAACCCGTAGGCAGAACCAACAACAGAGTTGTAGTCAAAGCTAACTTGAGCTTCTGAAATCTCTCCTCACACTCCTCAGTCCATCTGAACGGAGCACCCTTCTGGGCCAGTCTGGTCATAGGTGCTGCAATAGATGAAAATCCCTCTACGAAACGGCGATAGTACCCTGCCAACCCAAGGAAGCTGTGAATATCAGTAGTTGATGACGGTCAAGGCCAACTCTGCACCGCCTCCACCTTCTCTGGATTCACCTTGATCCCATCACAAGACACCACATGGCCCAAGAATGCCACTGAATCAAGCCAGAATTCACATTTTGAAAATTTTGCTTGCAACCTCTTCTCCCTTAAAGTCTGAAGCACAACTTTCAAATTCTTCTCATAATCCTCCCAAGATCGAGAATATACCAAGAAGTCATTAATAAACACGATGACGAAGAAATCAGGATAAGGCCGGAACACACTATGCATCAAGTGCATAAACGTTGCTGGGGCATTGGTCAGCCCAAATGACATGACAAGAAACTCATAATGACCATATCTATCCCTGAAGGTAGTCTTCGAGATGTCAGAATCTCGAATCTTCAACTGATGATACCCGAATCTCAAGTCATTCTTAGAGAATACTTTGGATCCCAAAAGTTGGTCGAACAAATCATTAATATGAGGAAAAGGATATCGGTTCCTCACCATAACCTTGTTCAGTTGTCGATAATCAATACACATACGCATAGAACCATACTTCTTCTTCACAAACAACACCGGTGCACCCCAAGGTGACACACTAGGCCGAATGAACCCCTTATATAGGAGTTCATGCAGCTGCTCTTTCAATTCCTTCAACTCCACCGGTGTCATACGATAAGGTGGAGTAGAAATAGGTTGTGTGCCTTGCATCAGATCAATACCAAAATCAATATCCCTGTCAGGTGGCATGCCTGGCAGGTCTGCAGGGAACACGTCTGAAAAATCACGGACCAGAGGAACCGAATCAACAGTAGGAGTCTCACCACTAACATCCCTCACAAAAGCCAAATACGATAAACATCCCTTCCCAACCATACGCTGAGCCTTCATGTAAGAAATCACCCTGCTAGGCACATACTCAGTAGAACCTCTCCACTCAACCCTCGGAACTCCAGGCATAGCCAAGGTCACGGTCTTAGCGTGACAATCAAGAATAGCATGACATGGAGATAGCCAATCCATGCCCAGTATCACATCAAACTCAACCATGCTGAGTAACAATAGGTCTACTCGAGTCTCCAGACCCCCAATAGATATCACACACGGTCCACAATAATAGTATCACCCACGGGAGTCGACACATGAGCAGACGTAACTAAAGACTCACAGGGGATATCCAGGATATGTGCAAAATAAGACGAGACATATGAATATGTAGAACCAGGGTCAAATAGGGCTAAAGCATCTTGGTGACAGACTGATATAATACCTATGATCACTGCATCGGAGGCCATAGCATCTGGCTTGGCTGGAAGTGCATAGATACGAGCCTGACCTCCACCTACTCGACCTCCCCTTCTAGGGCGGCCTCTAGCTGCCTAACCCCCGCCTTTAGCTGCCTGGGCTGGTGGTGAAGTGACTGGAGCTAAAGTCTAAGGCTGACCCCTCTGCTGAGAAGAACTACCGGGTCGACGAGGACACTGCCTCCACACATGCCCAAACTCTCCACACTCAAAGAAACTCCCTAGAGCTGGAGATGGAGTTTGAAGGGAACCCCTAGAACCAGGATAGCCACATGATGAACCATGCATAGAAGAACCCTGGATTGATGATGCTCTGGAGGAACTCTGAGCTTGTAGGGCACTAAATGAGGAACAGGTCGGATGAGAGCTGCGGGGACCCTGCCCCGATGATGCACCACTATAAGTTGGGCGAACTGGCTGAGGAGGCCTAGATAAGCGGCCTCTACCCATGCTGAAACTGCCATCTGGAAGGAGTACCATTGAAACTACCCTATCCACGAGGCCTCTTGGCCTCCCTCTCATCTCGCTCCTGACGGCAAACTGACTCAATGTCCCGAGCAATATCAAAAACCTGCTCGAAAGTAGCACTTGATCCGCTCTCTCTAACATCAAAATACGGAGCTGATAAGTGAGGACATCCACGAACCTCCTAATCCTCTCCCTATCAGTAGGGACCAACTTTGAAGCATGATGAGCTAACTCTGAAAACCGCATCTCATAGTGTGTCACTGAGAGCTCACCCTGACGCAGCTGCTCAAACTTCCTACGCTGCTCCTATCTGTGAGACTGGGGAACATACTTCTCCAAGAAGATAGTGGAGAATTGCTGCCAAGTAAGGGGTGCTGCACCAACAGTCCTACGCCTCTCGAAACACTCCCACCAAGTAAAAGCATCCCCAGAAAACTGAAATGTAGCAAACGAGACCCCACTGGTCTCCAGAATCCCTACAGTACGAAGCATCCTCTGAAACTTATCCAGAAAACCCTGGGCATCCTCTCCCTCAGCACCACTGAATGTCGGAGGCTGAAGTCTACTAAACTTCTCCAGCCTACGCTGCTTATCATCTGGCATAGCTGGAACCACGAAGTCCTAAACTGGAGCAACCGACTGGGCTGGAGCTTCCCCTGATGTTTGAAGGCCCTATACAACCTACTCAGGTGTCCGGGCAACTGGAGTTTGAGTGCCTCCCCCAGCTTGAGAAGTAGCGGCAGTAGCAGATACGCCAACTGCCTGGGCAAGGCTAGTACACACTGTCAAGATCTGAGCCAAGGTCTCCTGAAGACCCAGAATAAAAATGGGCATTGCCGGTGCCTGAGCCTGTCCCACTGGAATATCCGTGGCGGAAACCTGATCCTGAATGGTAGGTGGGTCCACTGGTACTACCCCGGCTGCTGCACGGGCTGGTCTCCTACCCCTACCACGGCCTCGACCGCGGACTCAACCTCTCACTGGTCTAGCTGGTGTCTGGTCACCCTGATCGGTAGCGCGTGTACTCACCATCTGTGAGAGAATGAAACAATAGGAGTTTAGATTTCCAGAATCAACAGAATGGCACGATAGAATTCAAGAAATGAGATTTTTCCTAAGAGCTCTGTAGCCTCTCAAAGATAAGTACAAACGTCTCTGTACCGATCCGCAAGACTCTACTAAACCTTCTCATGACCGTTGAGTCCTATGTAACCTAGGGCTATGATACCAACTTGTCACGACCCCAAAACCTAAGTTGGTCGTGTTGGCGCCTATCATATCACACATTGACATATTATTTTCAAAATTCCAAATCATTTCCAACATTTCATAAGCATTTTTATATTTACGGATTTTTAAACACAACCAAATGAGATAAACAGTGTAAAACCTATCCCCAAGACTTGGAGTCGACATGTCATGAGCATCTAGGAGTGGTACCAAAACTTCTACTGTCATAATACATCAATTCTTGGAACAAGGAACCAAATACAAAATAAGAAGGGGAAACAGAGATGTTGTGAACGTTGAACAGCTACCTCGATGTCACAACTCCGGCTCCACAATAGTGTAAAAAAAACTAGCGCTCGATACCAGCACCTGAATCTGCACATAGAGGTGCAGGGAGTAATGTGAGTACGCCAACTCAGTAGTAATGAAAATAAATCAAGTCTGAACAATAAGAAACACATAGGATCAACTCCTCGATTCACAATAAGTACAATCTTTATTCCCAACAGTGTATACATTAAATCAATACGCTTTAGAATCCAACTTCAGTAATCCCTTGAAAAATGTGATTTCTAATTATTTCAGAAAAATGCCCAAGAAGTCTTAGTGTAAAAATGAAATAAATCATAAATAGTTACTCAGGAAAAACAAGTATCATGAACCGCCCCTCGGGAAAATCATCACTCCAAATCAGTCGCTCAGCGTGCCTCACAATCACTCAGTATCAGCCCCTCAGGAAACCTCACTGTCACTCATACCTCTCAATCACTCGTCACTTGGCACTCGGCACTCGACACTTGCACTCAGTAGGTGCCTACGCTCACTGGGGGTGTACAGACTCCGGAGGGGCTCTTACAACCCAAACGCTAATATCAAGCCATCTCGTGGCATAAATCACTCAGGCTCTCGGCCTCTCATATATCATAATAGTATAACATGTTCCGGCGTGCAGCCCGATCCATAATATCCTCACAATATTGGCTCTTAGCCTTACTCAGTCAGAAACTCTCAAAAATGCCAGTCAGGCCATCAATAAACGGGGTACTCGACCCAAAACAGTATTTTATATCACGAAATAATGTAAACAAGTCTGAGTCTTGAAAATAGTTTAACATGAAATGACTGAGTGTAAATCATTATCACTACAGTGAGGAATATCAGAAAATAGCCCCCAATGGGTCTAAACAGGTCGGCACAAGGCCCCAAATATGGCTTACAGCCCAAATATATCAATAGTATGGAAATACGGTTTATCATGTGATTTAAAAGCAATTACGCAACTCAATAGTTTCCACGGGAAGGACCAAGTCCAAATCCCCAAATCAGTGCACGCCACACACTCGCCAGCCAGCGTGTGTGTCACTCCAAAATAGTGAAAAGATGCTAAGTTCGGGGTTTCATACCCTCAGGACAAGATTTATAGTCATTACTTACCCCGTAAAGCTACTCCGTGATACTCTTGCTCCTCGAATCGGCTCCCACATGCTCTGAGTCTATCAAAATCAGATTAATATTATCAAAATATGTTAGGGAGACGAAACCCATTTGAAAACAATCAAAATTAGGCACTATTGATACCCAACTTTTCCTCAAATTATTTTAAACTTGCATATAAGCTTTCAAAATTACTCTTTGTAATAATGAGTATTTTTCCTAATTTTTACACATTTTTATTTGAATTATTCCCTATTTGTTTACTGTTTTCATATTTTTATAATTCATAAATTACGCTCGAAACAATCTCAAAATATTTTCCAATTTAATATGTCATTTGTAATCACTTTTTACTTATTAAATTTCAATTATTTCGTAAATTGGCCAATTGAGTACTATTTGATTTCAATTACAATCATTTTCGCAAGTATGGCCTAATTAGTCATTCTATACCTTATAAATTCGAAATTCATGTTGCTTACATTTTTTATATTGTTCAAATATTGTGATTTTACTTATTTTTAACTTAATTTCATCTTTTAAATTTATTAAGTATTTTAATTAATTAATTACCTATTTTCTATTGGGTATTTAGTATCTAGCCTACTTTATTCAAAATCTAGCCACAATTGAACCTAAATCCCAACCCAATTACCCAACCCAGATTTCAATTAAACTACCCAGCCCAACTAAATCCTACCCGGCCCAACCCCTACCTTAATCTGAGCCGTTGATCAAATATGATCGATGGCCCAGATCCATTCCTACCATAAATATCCTAACCTAACCCCTCCCCCACCGGTTCATTTTCCTTCGAGACCTTTCTTCTCTCATCTCTCTATATCTCTCCGTTACTCTCTAGAAACCTCCCCTCCGATGGGGTCTGTTCCCTTCTCCGGCCGATTCTCTCACCGGCTTCCATGGCTCCTCACTGCCTCGTGGTCATTTATTCACCTCTCACTCGCTCAGTGACAACCCGGGTTCTTCAAAACAGGCCTGGAGCAGTCCGCTTGCCTCCGTTGAGCCTCTTGCCACTTTCCGTCCAGACCCCGACTATTGAGTAAGTTTTCATGTTTTCCGGGCTAATCTATGTCGTCTCTGAGGATTTGCCCTCTTTTACGGGTTTCACGAAACCCTAATCACATAGATTTTTTATTGTTCTTAATGTCTGCTTACATGCTTACATTATTATGATATTTTCTATGGTTTTCTCCGGAAAAACTTGTTCTTTTAATGATTTCAACATTAGGGTTCTTAAACCCGTCTTCAAAAGGATTTCTTCTTGGTTTTAGTTATCTGTATCATGCTTAAGTGATTATTTCGTGATTTATTGTTGTTCGAACTGCTATTGATGAAACCCTAATACCCTAGGTCGATTTTGTTATGTGTGCTCGTTTGTTCTTGTTCGATTCATTGCTATAATCTCTTATTCTCCTGTTGTTCTATGAACATCTCTTATAATTATCAGCACTGTTGTTTAAATACTTAGTAAACTCAACCATTCAACTCACTGATTGTTTTACTTGCTGATTTTATGCTGATTTTTCATAATATTTTCCTTAAATAACATCATTGTGCATTTCCCTTTTACAATGTTGTATCAATTTCGAAATCTTGTTGCATCTGTGTGATATTTTCTTAAATACACAATTGTGTATCTTCCTTTTATAATATTGTACCAATTTTTGAATTCTTACCATGTTTATGTGGTGCCTTCTTTTATTTTTTCGGATTCCCTGTGATTTCAAGACCTTCTTAATTGATTTCTAAGTCAATACCCTATTTTATTCCTTAATGTAATATTACTACAACATGCCTTAATTAACTCACGATGTATTTGGCTCTATTTGTGTACCATGTGACTTCCTTGTTCTATTTTTTGGGAGAATAAGTCTTATTGGACTGATTTCTTTGCCTTATTTTACCTTGACCATATCGTTTGGACTGGATTCCTTAATTAAAGGAGTCCAGTTATCTTAATTGATATTGATTGATTGTTACTACCATAATTTGCTATGTACTACTCGTTTTTCAAAACTATATAAAGAGTTGTCTTCTCTCTTTGCAAAGACACTGAAATTCACACACTGAGATTCACAGACTGGAAAAAAAAACACTGACACTCACACTGAAATTCTTACAATACACTGAGTTTTACACACTAAAATTCTCACACTAAGCACTGAGCAATACTGCTCTAAACTCTTCTGTGATTTCATCTCTACTTGCTCTTTGCATCTATCACTGACTACTCAGTCAGCTTAAAGCTAAGGCTGAGTAGTCCCTTATTGTTCTTGTGCCCTGTTGTTGCTCTCTCATTCTACTGTATACTGGCTTCTGCTGCTCTTTGTCCTGCACACTGATACTGATGTGCTATCTCTTGCATTTGCTATTCCTACTACTCAACTGGCATGTTTCTGATTTAATTATAGTACTCTATACAATGTTTCAGTTCTTGCTTATCTACTTATTGTTTCTTTTGTGCTTTATCATATGGTTTTATTGCTTACCATGCAATTAACATGACTCTATGTTATGTCTTTTCATTTTGCTATTTTGTTTTCTCATGTGATTCTCTATGGTTATTCAATGCCTTGGTAGTCAGTATGCCCCCCCCCCCCCCAATACCTTTCTTCTTCTCTTAGTCTAATATGTTTCATGTTTCTTCTGTGATCTCCCCTTTCTCTTTTGGTATGAGATGCCTCCTGTTTTTATCTTGTATGATTTGCTGCAGCTTTGTTGGACCCCTGTAGAGTCAGCAAGTCTGTTTGTCTATATGTCAATATGACTGATGCCTCTTGTCTATTCTTGTTCTTTATTCACCTTAGCATGCTACAAGATCAGTGCCTTCTTCTCATAATACCTGAATGTTGTACAATTATGATGTTTGTAACTCTATGTGAAACTTGTGTAACTCCCCTTTGTTGTAATCTGACATTTCTCTTCTCAATATGACCATTGTTACATGTTTAGTTCCTTATGTTATGAACCTGCCCCACTTACATGATTGTCTAAATGCTATATAACTCTTATTCTTTGCCTAATATGTGATTCTATGAATCTATGTTGCTTTGTGACAACTATGTGGTCACTAGGTGAATCTGTGTTGTTATTCTGTGAATTATTTGTCCCCATTCCTATTTGTGTTGTTCCTTTTTCCCTTGAAATGTTTACCTGTTGACTGCAGTTGCATTGTTTCTTCCTTCTGCAAAAATTGTTTTACAAAATCTTTCATCAGTTTTTTTGATGTCATCTTTTAAAAGTCGTTGTCTCAATTACTCTTTTTTTTCAAAAACTCAATACTTTTTAACTACTTCTTTGTGCACTTCACACAACTTCTAGAAACTTAGGTTCCACCTCCTCAATGTAAGCATTGCTTAGGGAACCTTGAGTTCCCTCTGAACTTTGATACATTGAGGTTGGTAACTCTACACTGCACCAATCTCAATTTTGATAAACTGCTGGGTGCTGGTATTGGCCAGGGCCCTTATAAGGACCTTTGGGAGCTTTGTCGTACCCATGCCGTGTAAGGATATGAGGCTCAACAGGGGTGAGGCTGGAAGGTTAGGCCTGTTTGAAGGCTCACTATAGAATAGCTTCTTATTTTTCTTTTGCAATTATTGTAATTCATTTATTCTTGGTTTGTAATAACTTGTAAACAAATAATTGGGGCTGGATAGTGAATATGGGAGGGGACTATGCATGCTTAGTCTAGTAAGGGGTAGAAAACATGCCTATAGGCTTTTTCTTACTTACATGTGCAATAGATATCCTGTGTAGGACATGCATCTCATGCATTAGAAATCCTGCTTAGGTTCTTTTATCTTTCAGCATGTGTACTTCACTCATTTTGCAAGCCATGATCATCGTTAATAATTATATCAAGTAACAAAAAATTGTTATAAGATCTTACTACATTTTTATGATCATAGCATCTAGAAATCATGTCTTCTAAGTATTCCTATGTGCATTAGATATCTTGCCTGTAGGATTTTTATTTGTCAGAACTTGAACGCTTAGTTAACCTGTAAGTAAGCATGTTCACCTTTAGGCAAATATACGACGCCTAGGCAAACTTTAGGCCTAAATGCATAATTAAAATCAGATCAACTATGTTGGGTTTAATCTGCCTCTTTTGAAATTGTGCGCTTTCTTACTTCTCATTACTGACTTCAGGATTTCTGATTCCTATCTTATCTTCAAACTGTTAAGTTTTTCAGAGTTACTTCATTATATAAAATTGTTTTATTTCTGAATACTTGCTAAACCATTTTCTAAAATAATGTGATAAATTCCTACAAACTACTGGATTTTTTGTACTCACTTTTAGATTATTGAATTTCAAATAAACGCACTCCTGTTCAAATCACTGATTTTTTCTAAAAGTTATTTTTCTCTTTTATTGAAAGCTTTAAACTGCTACGCACTTTTAATTCTTACTGCTGTCTCTAAACTATTACAGTTCTGAAAATCAGTCGTCCTTTTGAATTGCTCAGTCTTAATTGAACCCTTTGCTTTCACTAAATTTTTAGAACATATCCTTTCACTAAACTATTGAAAGCTACTGAATTTCAACTCAATAACTCTTATTTTCAACCCTCCTTTTGAGACTTTAATTGTGTTTGAGACGTGCCACTTACGTGTTTAATTGCGGAGGGACTTGTGAGCCCATTACTTGCCCTATGTGATCCCACTACATGTGTTCTACTTGTTTTGCACTGTCGCCTAGTATTTTATCCTTTACACCTAAGTCAGACTAGTCCCCGCCTTGATAGGATTAGTGGTCTTAATCACCCTCCAAGACTTATAGGATGGGACGGGTAACAGCACGCAATAAGCATTCGTGACCAACACGCGCATTTTTATAACCTTTACGGGGTGGGAAGGGTAGAATACAGATATGATGACCGGTGCGCTAATACCACGTGTAGCCGCCTCCCCGAGGTGTGACATACCGGGTATTGCATTGAAGTGATCAGTATTACTTTAAACTTAGGACACTTCTTTTTTTCAAAATATTTATGTTATTCAAAACCTTTAAAGATTTTCATACTTGTTTTAAATCCCCTCATATGTGAACCTTATTTGTTACTTGCTTACCGTCCAAATTCACAAAACTTATTGGCTGGGACCCACAGTTGCGGATCCTGGGGAGTGCCTAACACCTTCCCCTTGGGATAATATCAAGCCCTTACCCGTTCTCTGGTAATGCAAACTAGTCTATGAGTTATCAACTCTAGGTGCCCTAACGCACCGTTAAATCGTTAGGTGGCGACTCTTCCTTTTCTTTTAAAGGAGTTGTCCATAATGTCTTAACCCGATCTCTCCGTACCTAACCCGTGCGATAGAAAAAGGGGACGCGACAGGCATAATTCCCGAAATTGGCCAAACCCGACCCCCGGGCCCACGTCTCGGAATTCAATAAAAATCACAAAACTAGAATCCTCATTCCCTCACGAGTCTACCCATATCAAATTTACCAAAATCCGACCTTAATTGCCCACTCAAATCATCAAAAGAAATTCCCAAATTTTCCTCCCATTTTTCCCCAGTTTCCACCTTAATTCTTCAAATGACATGATAAAAATCAAGGCTAAATCATGGAAGTAACATAAATGTGATGGAAGAACACTTACCTCAAGAACTCTTCAATTTCCACCTTCTCCCGAGCTCTGTAATGGATTTTTTGTAAAAATAGACTAAACCCTCGTTTTTGGACTTTAAAACTTTCTGCCCAGTCCTTTACTCTTCGCGAACACGTCACTAGGACTGCGTTCGCATAGAACGTTCCAAAAGGCCCTTAATTTTACTCTACGCGAACGCGGCTTCCAGTCCCCGTACGCGATGCACAGCCTCCCCAGACCCACGCGAACGCATAAGCCAATGGGCCTGGGGTCCTCAGATGCCTTCTACTCTACGCGAACGCACACACTCCACCGCGTTCGCCATGACCACCCAGCTCACCCCTCCGCGTTCGCACCCCTTCGCTCGCGAATGCATAGAACAACTGGCCCCCTTACACAAAACACTCTATGCGAACGCGAACACCCCTCCGCGAACGCATAGAGTAAAACTCTACAGCAAAAACACCAGCAAACCAACCAAGTTCCAAAACAAAAAATCGATCTGTTAACCACCCGAAACTCACCTGAGGCCCCCGGGACCTCAACCAAACATACCAACACATCTCATAACCTCATTCAAACTTAGTCGAGCCTTCAAAATACCAAAAACAACGCAAAAACTCTAAATTCACCTCGGATTAGAGCCTATTAACTTTGAAATTTCTAAATTTCACCAAAGTTATCGAAACCATCCAAAACACTTCCGATTGACCTGAAAATTTGCACACATATCCAAAAAGGCACTACGAACCTGCTCCAACTTTCGGAATTCTATTCCGACCGCGATAGCTTATTTTCACTGCCGACCGAAAATCGCCTAAAACTAACTTTCGCCAATTCAATCCTAATTCTACACTGGATATCAAAACCACATTGCGAACACACTCCTAAGTCTCAAATCACCTAACGAAGCTATCTGAGCCATAAAACCTACATTCCAAGGTTATTTACCAATAAGTCAACTCCCAGTTGACTTTTTTCATTATTAGGCCAATTTAAGATACTATGTGTCTCAATTCTCACCACGACCACTCCGAACCCGAATCGACCGACCCCGACACATCATAAACATACCAAACAAAGCGTGACAAGGCAGAAATAGAAATAACGGAGCTAATTCCACGGAACGACCGACGAGGTCGTTACAAGCCAATAATCTTTGCGCTTCCAAATTGAACAAAACGAACGATGTAGTTGTCTTACCCGCAACAATCGAATGGACCTTATACCTTTCAGTAAAATCATTGATAAATATAAATCAGCAACTCAGCAATATAGATAGAATATCATAGTAAAAACTTAACTTATTACCAAACAATTGATATTTGCATTCTCTACTGCAACCTTCGCAAAAGTAGACATTTGCCACATTTGGCCTTTTTATAAATACTTATTTTAAAATACGTATTTTGGGCATGTACCAAATCGATGAATGTATCCTTTAAAAATTCTCACAAATATTATTAAATATTATGTTTAAGTTATTAAATAGAATTTTTACGAAAAAAATATAAGTTCCTAAGACGATGAATATTGATCTCATTTAACTAACTCAATAAAAAAATTAATTCCGCATAAGTCCTCAAAAATGTCTTGTTGAGATTTGTCAAGTATCAAAAAAACTTAATCATTTTATCTTTTCGAGATTTGAGAGTAAAGAAGTAGGTCGTATAATTTCTAGGAAAAAATTGATAAGTTATAATATAAATTTTGAAAACAATTAATATTGAATTAATATTTTACGAAAAATAACATGAACACGAATGCGCACGTACTTGTGATTTTCTAGTATGCCACCAACTCTAACTTGTGCTAGAAGTACATGTATAGAGAGACTCAATTTTTTACAAATTGAGGTATATACAATAATTTAAATATTTGAGTTGGAACAAAAGTGCACATCCATTGAAACTTTAAAATTCTATATCAAATTCATGAGATATCTGCATTCCTAATTCGTATGTGTAGTTACAAAAAAATTGATATAAACGAATCGTTTGTTATTTATTTAGTTGATTTTAATATCCTAAAACTTAGTATTTTACATAGTCATTTAAATAAGGAAAGCTTTAATAAGAAAAGTTTTAGTTGATTTTAAACTCTACGTATAAGGAAAATAATAAAATAGCTATTTTTAAATATTAGAAAAATAACTTAAAGTTACTACTTTGTCCAATGTAAAATTTATTTTAAAAGGGTAAAAAAGCGAACGACATTTCGCTAAGGGTCTTCGTGCTTTTAATATAGTATAGATTGCAGGCGAAATGGCTTCCTGGCTACTTAAACTTGTAGGGCTTTTGAAAACCGATACACGAACTTTGGTTTTTCCCATTTGAACACTCGAACTCATGATTCCCTTAACTAAACACATTTGACCCTTGAGCTTATGCGCGTGTATTACACATACACAGACGTGTCCATCCAGTCAGCAAATGACCAATCCAAAAGTAAGACCCCACCCAACTAATGATAAGTGTAATTTTTAAATAAAAATTGTCACTTATATTTATATTTTTAAAAATAAAAATAAATACAATAAGAAAGAAAAACCTTAAACCCTTCCAGCTTCCTCTTCCCCGTTCCTTCCCATCATCCCCCCTCCCCCACACTTGCAACCCATTCGTCTACTTCCATATCAGCACTCCCTTCCTAGGTTCTTCTTCGTCATCTCCTCTCTCTCCAGATTTTTCTTATTTTTTTCTAGCTAGGTAGATTGGTGGAGAAATTCTTATCAGTACGGTCGCATAATTGGTTTTCTTTAAAGTTGTGATAATTAATTCATTGTAGTGGCTTGGTGTGACCTCCTCAGCAGCAGGAATCAATTGCCATTGCTCTTGGGCGATTTGGACCACTGGAACGCCATCTCTGACCAACTGGAGCCCGTCAGAGAGTTGCAGGTCATCAGAAGTAGCGATTCCTACAGTGAAATCTCCTGATTTTTTGTGGAGAGGTAGTTCTTGGTGTAGAGAACATTCTCTACAGCTTGGAATTGCAAGATTGAATGGTTAAAAATTGAAGAATAGTCATACCCGATGAATTGAAGTGGTTTTTCTCTAAATCTGACCCGATGAATTTTTCTATTTTTTTTAATTAATTATTTATCTTCTTTTTTTTTAATTATTTATCATATTCACGCGCTTAATACTGGTGATTAACATGAAATTGGCCACATCAGCTATAATATTGCCACCTAAGCATAGTCAACGGTCAAAGGTGTTTATTAGTAGACATTTTCTCAAGTTCGAGTGTTCAAATGGAAAAATCCAAAGTTCGTGTATCGGCTTTCAAAAGCCCTACAAGTTTAAGGGGCTAGGAAGCCATTTCGCCTAGATTGTATGATCCATAACTTCATCTAAAATATGAATGTAAACATGATTAGTGTATAAATGGTGTCGGATAGGCACTTTTTAACAAGGTATTTAGTCTGGTCAGGGAAGGCTAAGACGGCGCCTCGCATATGGGTAGCAAGAGGGCGCTTATGCCCCGACGGTGGGGCCTTATGGGGAAAGGCCCAGCCTAATAGGGACAGCACATCCCCCACTTCAAGCGCACCTCTGTATCGACTGAATCACTCTTTTGGTCTAGTCGGTGGAACCCGTGAACCACGCGAGCTGGTTAGATGCGTGGGGCAGAGGTCCAGTATTTTTAATGCTAAGCAAAAATAGCTACTACTCTATTAAAATTAATATGAAAAGACACGTTTACCCTTTTTTCATGAATGTTGTGTAAATATTAAGGACATGGTATCCTTATTATTTACATTGTACACATGAAGTTAAGGACGTCATATCCTTAATATTTACACTGCACATATGAAGTTAAGGACTCGATGTCCTAATGTTTAACAACGGAATTGAATACATAAACTTTGACCTTAATATGTCCATAGAATTCATGAAGTTAAGGACACCATGTCCTTAATATTTATAAAACACTCATAAAGTTAAGGACACTATGTCCTTAACATTTACACTGCACACATGAAGTTAAAGATGCCATGTCCTTAACATTTACGCTGCACATATGAGGTTAAGGACATAATAACCTAAAGTTTAACAAGGGAATGTGCAAATACATGACTCCTAATATTTACACAGCATTCATGAAGTTAAGGACACCATGTCCTTAATATTTACACAGCACCCATGTCTAGTGCAGGGGTATTTTCGTCCGAGTGGGTAAAAATTTATTAAGCACTGGCGAGAAAGTAAATACATTTTAAAAAGTGGCTAAAGAGTGAATACATCTCTAATTAGTGTCTAACTGTGCACTTCGTATGAACGGTAACATACCTTTCTTGTAATATGATAACAACAACAACGACCCAGTATAATTCCACAAGTGGGGTCTGGAGAGGGTAGAGTGTACGCAGACCTTACCTCTACCCCGATGGGGTGGAGAGGCTGTTTCTGATAGACTCTCAGCTCAAGAAAACAAAAAGACGAAAAGAGATAATATATCAGTACCATCGTGGAAATAATAACAACAACACAAGAACCAGTGGATAGATGAAAGGCAGAAATAATGACCAGCAAATAAGGCCTAGCACTATGAAAACATAAGAGTAGTATAAATACAGCACTGACCACTAGCAGTCTAATACTAAATCTTATCAGCCTAACCTCACACTGGTATACTAAATATGCTCAACTACCTCCTAACCAACAACCTTAATGCTCGACATCCGCATCTTCCTATCAAGTGTCATGTCCTCGGAGATCTGAAGCCTCGTCGTATCATGCCTGATTACCTCTCCCCAATACTTCTTAGGCCGCCCTCTACCTCTCCTCGTAACCACTCGCACCTCCTTACCGAGGCATCCAAGCTCCTCCTCTGAACGTGCCCGAACTATCTGAGTCTCGCTTCCCGCATCTTGTCATCAATAGGAGTCACGCCCACCTTCTCCGGAATATCTTCATTCCTAATCTTATCCATCCGGGTGTGCCAGCACATCCACCTCAAAATCCTCATTTTTGCTGCTTATATCTTCTGGGTATGTGAGTTCTTAACTAGCCAGCACTCATCCCCATACAACATGGTCGGCCTAACCACCGCTCTATAAAACTTAACTTTGAGTAGCGGAGGAACTTTCTTGTCACACAGGACTCCAGATGCTAACCTCCATTTCATCCACCACACCCTTATATGGTGTGTGACATACTCGTCGATCTCCCCATCCTCATGGATAACAGACCCAAGGTACTTGAAACTTCCTCTCTTGGAAATGACCTGCGATCCAAACCTCACATCCATGCCCGCTTTCCTCGGCTCGGCACTGAACTTGCACTCCAGATATTCCATCTTCGTCCTGCTCAACTTGAAACCCTTAGACTCAAGGTCCTGTCTCCAAACCTCCAGCCTCTCTTTAACATCACTTCGCATCTCGTCAATCAGAACAATGTCATCAGCGAATAACATACACCATGGAACCTCTCCTTGAACATGGTGTGTCAGTGCATACATCACCAGAGCAAACAAGAATGGGATGAGCGCAGATCCTTGGTGTAACCCCATAACAACCAGAAAATGCTCAGAGTCGCCTCCCACTGTCCTAACCCGAGTCTTAGCTCCATCATACATGTCCTTAATCGCCATAATGTAAGCAATCGGCACACCTTTAGCCTTTAGGCATCTCCAAAGAACCTCTCTAGGAACCTTGTCATACGCTTTCTCCAAATCAATAAACACAATGTGCATATCCTTCTTCCTATCCTTGTACTGTTCCACCAACCTCCTGATAAGGTGGATAGCTTCTGTAGTAGAATGGCCCGGCATGAACCCAAACTGGTTGTCTGATACAGACACCGTCCTCCTCACCCTCGCTTCTACTACCCTCTCCCACACTTTCATGGTATGCCTCAATAGTTTGATACCCGTATATTTGTTGCAACTCTGGATGTCACCTTTGTTCTTGTACAACGAAACCACCGTACACTACCTCCACTCGTCTAGCATCTTCTTCATCCTAAAAATAACATTAAACAACCATGTCATCCACTCCAGAACTGCTCTACCCACACACCTCCAAAATTTTACCGGAATAGCGCCAGGCCCGGTAGCTTTGCCCATGCTCATCTTACGCATATCTCCCACGACTTCCCCAACCTTGATGCGTCTATAGTACCCAAAATCACGATGGCTTTTGGAATGCCCCAACTCGCCTAGCATAATATCATGATCCCCTTATTCATTTAGAAGTTTATGAAAGTAAGTCTGCCATCTCCGCCCTCTCCCATCAATACTCTACCTTTCTTGTCTTTGATGCACCTCATTTGGTCCAAATCTCAAGCCTTCCTCTCTCTCGCCTTAGCCAGCCGGAATAATTTCTTCTCCCTGCCTTTGGCCCCTAGTTCCTCATACAAACGACTAAAAGCCATAGTCTTAGCCTCCGTGACCGCTAGTTTATCCTCCTTCCTAGTTACTTTATATATCTCCTTGTTAGCACTCCTTTATACCTCGCATGTGCTCCCTACTAACTTCAGGTACGCCGCCTTCTTCACTTCCACTTTACCTTGGACCACTTCATTCCACCACCAGTCGCCTTTGTGCCCGCCAGCAAAACCCTTCGAGACTCCTAACACCTCTCTCGCTGCCTCCCGTATATAATCTGTCTTTGTCGACCACATAACGCCCGCGTCCCCACTACTTCTCCAGGCTCCCACAGCCGATAGCCTCCCTTCCAACTCCTGAGCTTTATCCTTAATCAAGGTTCCCCACCTGATTCTCGGTCAACCTCGTGCAGTCCTCTTCTTCCTCTTTATCATATACCGACGTCCATCACCAAGAGCCAATGTTGCGTCGCGAGGGTCTCACCGGGGATAACTTTGCAATCCTTACACGGCCCTCTGTCGCACCTCCTAAAGAGCAGATAATCAATCTTAGTCTTCGCCACCGTACTCTGAAAAGTAACCAAATGCTCATCCCTCTTTGAAAAACTAGAGTTAGCAATCACCAGCTCAAATGCCCTAATCCAACAGCGAAGTTCCTCTTGCGTTCCTATCCCAAAAATGAAGCCACCACGCACCTCGCCATAGCCGCCTGCACTGTAGTCGACCCAATATGACCATTAAAATTCCCTCCTATAAATAACCTCTCAGCGGGTGGAATACTACGCACAATCTCATCCAACCCCTCCCAGAAGCGCCTCTTGACCTCCTCATCCAAGCCCACTTGCGGCGCATACGCACTAACGACATTTAGGGTGCACTCTCCAACCACCAACTTAATAGACATTAACCTATCATTCACCCGCCTAACCTCTACCACATACTCTGTCACAACCCGAAATCCCACCTTTCAGGTCGAGACTGCGTCTAACGTTGAACCCGCTAGACAAGCCAACGTATACAACATTATTACCTTAGTAACACCACGTAACAGTATTTAAAACTATTAACCTTCAAACATTTACTGAAATAACTCAATTCATTAATGTCCAACTTTTTTCGAAAACATCCCACACCATTAACTCTCGAATTTATACTGAATATCCCAAATCACTTCAAACATTTCACAGCAGAAAAGTAATATTACTTCAACAAAACTCATAATGAAATGATAAGACAACAACAACGAACAATCCCAAAACCGGGGTGTCACAACCTCACGAACTATCTAAATTGAGTACTAAATACAAAGTCTGAAAAGAAATATACAATTGTCCTGAAACTAGGAGAAAAAGTAAGACAATGAGGAATCCAGAAGTAGGAGAGACACCAAGGCCCACGAACGCCAGCGGGTATACCTTGAAGCTCTGGGTGGACTGAAGGTGACTCCTTCACTGCGGTCCACTGGGTCCGGATGCGTGATCTGCACAATGCTAAGAAGTGAAGTGTAGCATCAGTACAACCGACCCCATGTACTGAGTAAGTGCCGAGCCTAACCTCGGCCGAAGTAGTGACGAGGCAAGACTTAGCAACGATGTACACCTGTCCTATTCTACAACATATAATCCAGATAGCAATGCAAGAATTAAAAAGACAAATTAAGGGAAACGGGAGCAGTTAAAGGGGGGGGGGGTTCACCAGTGAGATATGACAGTATATTGATCATAAGAAAAACAGATAAGAAGCAGTTTAACAGAAAGTACCAAGTAAAGACAAGTTCAAATGCCAGGAATGTAATTAATGACACGGCATCACCCTTCGTGCTTTTACTCTCTTCCTCACTATGCAAAACATGGTATAATCGATGCAAAACAATCGGCATGGCATGTCCCCTCGTGTAATAAACAATAAATGATCAACACGGCATGTCCCCTCGTGTGATAAATAACAAACAATCGGCACGGAATGTCCCCTCGTGCGATAAACAATAAGCGATCAACACGGCATGTCCCCTCGTGTGATAAATAACAAACAATCGGCATGTCCCCACGTGCGATAAACAATAAACGATCAACACGGCATGTCCCCTCGTGTGATAAATAACAAACAATAGGCACGGCATGTCCCCTCGTGCGATAAACAATAAACTTTCAATACGGCATTAAACTTCGTGTTTATAATAAATATGAATCGTGGCACGGCATCACCCTTCGTGCTTTACACTCTTCCTCACTATGCAATGAAATCAGATATCATGGCACGGCATCACCCTTCGTTCTTTACACTCTTCCTCACCAAACAATAACAGGTAAATGGCAAGGAGTACAACATAGAGGAAATAAGCAGTTCATAACACTCGGCAAGGGGAAAACATCAATTTGGTAACTCAATAAATGCCCGGCAAGGGTCTCAGCTATAACCAATCGCTTCGATCGTATCCTCTACATTTGGATTATCAATCATATCAACACTTTCTCAAACTCAACAGTCAATACTTCCAACAAGAATAGATTACCAGGTAAAGACAATCTCATAATGTGCTAAACATGGAAGGAATACTGCAATTTCTATCAAAATAGACTCACGGGCATGCTTGACACACATTGCATAGGTACTCGTCACCTCACCTATGCAATGAACATGATAATCACTTAGCACATATCAAATAATACTTATTCCCTCACTGAAGTTAGGCAAGACACTAACCTCGGTCCAAAGTATGGCAATCAACCCTCTAAGACCGCCTTTCCTTTATAATCCGACTCCGAAACAACGTTATCTATGCATAATTAATTCAATAATATCAATAAAGACTCAATAATATAATCCCCTAGCCTAGGTGTTCATTTTCTAGCATTCTTCCAAATTATCAAAATTTGACCCCGGGCCCACGTGGTCTAAACTCGAGGTTCGGACCAAAACCCGATCACCCATAACCCCACGAGTTCAAATATGTAATTAGTTTTAAGATACGACCCCAAATTGAGGTTGAATCACCCAATTTTCCCAAAACCTAACACTACCCAAAAACCAAATTTCCCACTTTGATTTAATGTTTTTAGGCCAAGATTCTAGTGATTAGTTGATGAAATTAAGAGAAAATGATGATAAGAACACTTACCTAGGGAGCTATGGAGGTTGGGGAGCTTGATTCTCGGTTATGGAGGTTTGGGAAAGAAGAAAAGGGTGAAGAATGGCAAAAATCCTGTAATGGGTCTGTTTTGGACTTAATAAAATAACTGGGCAAAATATCTCTATGCGATCGCATAGAGACCAAGGCTGGGTGCACTGCGATAGCGGAATGGCTATTGCGATCGCACAGGTATACGTCCCCTCCCTTATGCGATCGCATAAAGGAAACAACGACCGCACAGGCTGCCCTTACCCACCTAATACACTATGCGATCGCGGAGTATGCTATGCGATCGCATAGTGTAACAGACTATCCCCCAGGCACGAAGCTATGCGATCGCGGACAACTCTATGCGATCGCATAGAGTAAACTTTTCCCCTACCAACCTAATGTTGTGAGATCGCGGATATGCATATGCGATCGCACTGAAGAAAAGGCCTAACACCAGAAAACTAACAAAAACCAGATTTTCCTAAGTTTTCTCACCCCGTTAGATACCCGAAACTCATCCGAGCCCTCGGGGCTCAAAACCTAAACCATACACGACTCCCAAAACATCATACGAACTTGTTCAAGCTTTTAACCCATCAAAATATCATCAAAACAATGAATTAAACTCCAAAATCTATAGGAATTTCTCAAACTTCATGAACTTCTACATTTCCCATTTTTAATCCGAATCACGTCATTTCAAGTCCGTTTTACACCAAATTTCACAGATAAGTCACATAACATATAATAAACATGTTCCGAGCTCCAGAGCCATAATACGGGCCCGGTAACACGGTTTTCACATAATTATTTATTTTCAAAATCCTTTATTATTTTCAGAAAACAATTTTCTTTAAAAATTCATTTCTCGGGCTTGGGACCTCGGAATTCGATTCCGGGCATACGCCCAAGTCCCATATTGTCCTACGGACCCTCCGGGACCGTCACATCACGGGTCCGGGTCCGTTTACCAAGAATATTGACCAAAGTCAACTTTATTCAATTATTCAAATCAAAGTTCCATTTTTATCAAATTTTCACATAGAAGCTTCCCGGCTCCATGCTCGGGCTGCTCACGCATATCGAGGTGAGTCTAACGGAGGCTTTCGGGGACTCGGAACACCGATTTAGCTAGAATTACTTAGGATGACCGTTTTGGGTCATCACAATCTCCACCTCTAAAACAAACGTTCGTCCTCGAACGGACATAGAAAAGTACCTTGAGCCTGAGAAAAGATAGGGGTAACGACTCCTCATATCGGACTCGAACTCCCAAGTAGCTGCCTTGGCAGGCTGACCCCTCCACTGAATACGGACCGAAGGATAACTCTTCGACCTCAACTGGCTAACCTGCCTATCTAATATGGCTACTGGCTCCTCCT